>CAKAKR010062055.1:0-77133 GCA_916700685.1 Adelosebastes latens | reverse complement strand
TTGTTGTTGTTGTTCAGATTGTCCAGGCAGGCTCTGTGTCTTTAAGGGCTTTTAAAGAAGTAATTGAATATATCATGTAGGACGTTGTGGTTTTCAGAGATCCTCGTCTTGTCTGTTCTGTTTGTGCAACCGATACAGTTTCATTAAAAAATAAGAAAAAAATGCCAATAAAACTACTCCAAGATGTCAGAGGCTTCTTTTGTTTCTGTATATTTGTACCATGTTTTGTGGTGACACTAATTTTTTGGAAATAAACCAAACATACTTGAAACCACCAGTTGCTTGTGTTCTTGTTTAAGTGAGTGAATATCAAAGCGTTTTTTATTTATTGTGTAAAAGTAGGAATACCACAATGTGAAAATACTCTGTTACAAGTTAGAGTCCTGCATTTATAGTTTTATTGAAGTGGAAGTACAAGTATTATCAACAAAATGTTTTCAAGTGTGAAAAGTAAAAGTACTTAATAATAGAGTGGCTCCTAAAATAATAGTGTTGTATGTATTATATTATTACTGATGCATTAAAGGACCAAAGTTAAAGGAGTGGCTTTGCGTGTTTAAGGTAATTTATTTTAAATTAACTGTAGCAGTACTTTACATCACAACTAATGCCTTTGTGTACAATGTGGGGTCATCATTTAACATGTAAACAGCATTTTAATGTAGCTTTTCGACGTGAGGCTATTTTAACAACTTTACATACTGTTGGTTGACAGCAGGCCCACTGGATGCCCACTTCGTGGGAGCCTTTTGAATTTTAGTTCAATAAAGCTGTGTCCAAATTCAAGGGCTGCATCCTCCGAAGGATGTAGCCTACAAAGGTAGATCCTCCGGAGGACTTGAAGACCAGACTCTACCAATGAGAAATGGTCAAGCCTTCAGCTCAGTTACCTAAACTAATGTTGCATTCAGGTGCTCCTCATTAAAGGCAGGGTCGGTGATTTTGAGAAACTAGCAAGACTACTCTAGATTTAAAAAATGATCTAACCTAAAAACCCAGCCCAATTTTGCCAACTCTTCTCCAATGAAAGTAGCAGCACTAACTCCAAAAGTCCCTAAATCTACAGAGAAAGTCGCCAAGTCTGCAACACTGACAGTCCGTCACTTCAGGCCTCCCTCCAAAGCCACTCCCCCAAAATTATCATAATGAACATAAACAACAAACATGGCTATTGTTAGTGCTCACAACTGTCGAGCTAGCAGCTTGTGGAGAAGACTCCGGTGACGCGCAATGAGTGCACGGACAGAGTGCACGCAGGTAGCCGGTCCAATCATTTCATTTGGTCTGAATTAAATGATTGGACGGGTTTATTACAGTCCTGCGACAGCCACAGATACCAGATTTACTTCTTTTTTTTGTCAGAGCATTTGATTTATTGATTGCTGTCAGGAAGTGATGAGAATTTCAACGAATATAAAGAAAAATGTTCTAAAATCTTAACCAACCCTACCTTTAACTTGTGAAGTTAAAAAAGTTTATTAACAAACAGTTTCCCTCAAATGGCCAAGAAAGTGTTGTTTGTGAACCCTCACTTGTTATCTAAAGTTTTGCGTCCCGTCACAATACATAGCAGCAGTAATGTTCTATCATTGTCTGTGAAATAGTTTGAATTCATTTATTCAGCCTCTCACTCATACAAGTTGTGGACCTTAAATAAAAAAGTTTGAGTTGCCCTGACCGAGAGCATCTATAATGTTGGAACAATGTTTTAACTGTGCTGTTGACACATCTGGTGTGGTCCCCATCTGGACTAACCCACAGGGGACCCATATGGGATTAGTGTTGCACTGCCCACTGTAAACCCACACCTACCCACAGTGGGCCTGCACAGACATGTTTACTGGACATTGACATGTTTCTAGATGGATTATGGATCCATCCTTTAGTCGTTAACATGTTGCAATTGATTACCAGCAAATTTGAAGCAGACATTCCTGTTCCTTCAGGGTGAATTGTAATAAAGTTGGTGATTCCTAAACGTTTCACATAGCGCCATCATGATGTCCAATATGTTGCCTCACAGAGCTGCCAGCATCACAATGGGTCATAGGATACAGGAAGAAAACTTGTGTAATTGTCACGTTACCTGGCCTCTTATGAACGCCTCGTCTTTATGAAAGATTTTCTCTCAATGAAAGGTAATCAGACACGGCTGAGGCTCATGTTTTTTTTTTGCCCAAAGCCAACAACAGGGCCTGGAGACGATGATGACGGGTGTCTCACTTGCCAGCAATGAATAAGAGCCCCAGCTCAGGCGCTGTGGCGCCTGGTTGGCGGCTCTGAACGGGACTCCTGTGGTCCAAAGAGGGTTTGTCTCTGAGAGGAAGCTGAAGGCCAGAAGAAGAGCAGAGGGAGGATTTTTTTTTTTGAGATTGTGGGTGTTTGTCCCTCAGTACGATCTCCCAGCTGGCCTGTACTGTCTGGCAGCAGGTGCAGAGCTGCAGCAGGCCAACATCTGGGCAGAGCCTCTGGCAGGCCTCTCCATATTTAGCCTCTTGCTTTGGGCACGGAGATTAGGCCCTCTGCCCACGAACAGAGGGAGCAGCGGAAGTTATCCAGCAGGATTGTGTGGAGTGGCATGACAGGAATCGCTTCCTCCGATGCCAGAAATACTCGACAGACATTTTATTGAATCATTGATTGCACATAGCTGCGTTCCTCTGACTGGATCATACCAGATTCATGCTAAGTAGTTGTACATAAACTGCCTCCACGAGTGATTTCTTCGCTGAAGATTAAGTCAATAACTGATGAAAGAATCTAGAACAGCAGCTTTTTTTTAAATGCAGTGCTGTGTAATTGTGATGTTGTGTAACTTATGGCTAAATGTTTCCTGAGTTCAGTGTGGTTAGTAGCGTGCTGCTCTCGTATAAAAAGGCAAATCAAAAGCGGTCTATAAATTAAAGATTGCACGATGCGCTTCATGTACAGTCACAGCCGCAGTAAATGCCTCTTGTCCGAGAAAACAGCTTGAAAAATAAGCTGATTGGCCTTTCCGCGGTCCCCAAAAATACCCCAGTGACAGATGATACTAATTTAGTTTATTGGGCCTCTAAATCCTGTTATCCCTGCAGCCCTGTGGTTGCAATGAATGTGGACTATGTAGCAGTTTCCTGGGTGCCTCTGCAATTTGAGAGCTGATTCACTGCTGCTGCGCTGGGGGGCCCCTCTGTGGCCCCTCAGCGGGCACCTGCTCCAAAATCCATCGGCAACAACTCCAAACGCTGATCTCATTGGCTCGCCACACATCATCGAGTCCCACCCTAGAAATCAGGATGATGTCAGCTGCCTGCAGCACATGGGGGCCTAGCTGGGAGATGATCAAATGCACCAATCAACTGAGCTCCAGATGATCTTATCCGCGCTCCGCCCGCTCATCCGTGAGCAGAAAAGCACATTTACACATTTGATTTATAGCATTAAGGGATAGTAGTGTGGTTTCTAAAGTTTGTTTCCCTGGCCCACATTGAGGTATTTGTCTGAGGCCCTGATGTTTTTCACTTGCCAGTGTGAAGTGACCCAGCAGAGAATCCAGAGTCCGTTCAACCATGTGAAACGCTTGGGGGCTGTGAGGTCATCTATCCCAGAAAACAGGAATCTGCCAGACATTTTTTCACCAGCAGACAATCCCCCCTGAAAAATGTTCCTGTTTCAAATCAGTTGCGATGAGGATATGTTGGACGGGAGTCAGATGAATTGGTTATGGGCGTACTTTTCGGACACATGGGGCGAGGGTGAGACAGCTAGAGACGTCCTTATTGTTGGAATGTCGTGGGGCTTGTGCAATTTAGCCACGGAGATTACAAACTACCAATTCCGAGAATAGTCTAGCAAAAAAACAAAAGGCGCCACATTTTTCTCAGATTCTGGGATATAAATATCTCCTATAGAAGAAATGTGAACAGCAAATCTATTTATCATAAACCAGATTATCAATTAAAGCTGCAGTGGGTAGAAAAATGCCTATTTCTCGCCTCAAATGGTTTCAGAAACATCTTGTAGTGCACTGTTTAGCTGTAAAATGAGAAAGTTTGTGACCCGGCAGCCATGTTGAGATCAGTTGAGGAAATACCAAGCACCGCCCACCAGCCGGAGCAAACTTTCTCATCTGAGGTGAGAAATAGTCGTTACAGTAACAGAATATTGATTCATATTTGATCTGCGCTGCCTAATTTGACTGTTTGATCAGAGTTTTCGAGTGATTGACAGCTGCTTCCGTTGAATGAACAGCCAATAGGAACGCTCTCTCTCTGAAATGACCTCTGATTGGCCAAAGTCTCCCGTCACGGGCTAGATTTTTTAAAGCCTAATAGATATATATATATATATATATATATATATATAATAGAGCCATGAGCAGAAGTCTGAATTACAATATGATGAAAGATTATTATGGAATTTTTTGCCCAATGATGCCAAAAACATTCTGCCTAATGCAGGTTTAACAATCCTGTAATCTATCATCATTAGCTGTTAATTCTTATCTTTTTGAATATTTCTGTTTTTTCATGTTAAAGAATATTAACAAAGATGTTCATAAAAGGAGAAGCTGTGTGGATTACATCTCTTATTCTGGATTCTGGTAAAAAATATTCATTCCTAGTCACAGTATTAGCTCAGAGATTCAATCTGTCTCTATATCTGATGTTATCAGTGACCCACCGGTATAAAGAGATGTGCATGGTGCTGACTGTTAGATACGTGTATGAATGCAGGTTCTTATCTCATCTCCTCCTCTGACAACTCTGAACCCAACATGAACCGTCTTTTTCCTTCCAACAAATTAAGGATTTATGCCAGAGAGTAAAGACGCTCATTGTGCGGACTGCCAGACACGAGACAAACAAGCACCCACAGCTGGTAGTTTCACCCAGTTTCACCCAGTTTCAGTGTTCCTGTAACGTAGACGACAAAGGTGAGGTGTACCTGTGAGAACAGTGGTCCTTTGTTGCACAAACTGATTTGTTTTGACACAGACGCAGCAAAACGGAGCCCTCGCATGCTGCTGGTCACGTGCATCCAGTGTGATTCATCTTGTTTTGAGATTACTGGAACAATGAAGTCATAAAGTCACACAAACAGGCAGGTAACTAGGGAGGCACCGATCCTACTTTTTCTCTCCCAATATTGAATCTGATACCTCGACTCAATTTGCCAAAACCGAGTACCAATCTGATACCAGTTCTGTGTGGAAGTTATTGGGAAGGCCAGGGATCGCTGTGGCACTAAAAACTGTGACTGAATGAATGTAGCTGACAGCAGAAACACTGAATTTTATAATGACACTGACAAAGAAACTGTATTTAATGTGGATCGGACATGTTGTGGCCTCTCATCTGGCAAATCAGTTCATTGCATCCCTACAGGCTGTGGTACTGTGGAGGTAAAATACAATTTTTAGGTACTTGTACTTTACTTGAGTATTTCCATTTTATGCTACCTTATACTTTTACTCCTCAGTGGCAAATATTGTACTTTTTACTCCACTACATTTATTTTAAAGCTTTAGTTACTTTGCAGATTCAGATTATTAATACAAAATATAATCAACAAATAAATTATGATGTAATGTTATAGATTCAAATAAAACTTTATTGATGCCCAGGAGGAAATTCACAAACTACCCAGCATATTAGCTCCATCTTTACCAGCTGCAACATTAAAGTGATGAACACATGAATGCATCACTAATTATAATCTAATGATATAATATATATATATTATTCTGAAATGGGCCGTTCTGCATCATTAGTACTTTTACTTTTAGCACTTAAAGTATATTTTGATTGCTGAAACTGGTACTTTTACTTAAGTATGATTTTGAATGCAGGTGACAGAGTATTTTTACACTGTGGTATTGCTACTTTAACTTAAGTAAAAGATCTGAATACTTCTTCCACTACTGCCTACAGGTAACTGCAATGCTTTTTGAAAAACATAAAATGAACTAGCAACTTTTCTGACTTAAAAGATAAGGCTGACGATATTTAATATTTCTTATGGTCAACAAATCCCACGAAAAAACCCAAAACCAACGATGAAGTGTTGTCAGTGTGTAGATGAAGTCCTCCTGGGCCGTAGACCTCAATCATTGGATCGAAATAGTCCCCAACAAAGCGGCTAAAAACAACAAAGTCCAGCTTCCTTTTTAAAAAGTAAAACTATGTATACCTGTATGTGACCTGTTTTTTTTAAGATATATGTCCGCAGTAGGAACGAACAGTGCCACCGACATGGTAGTGAAGTCGGAAGGTGTTTAGAGATGAACAACACACTGTTGGTTTTGGGGAGAATAACACCAGACTGATCCTTTAAGAGTGAAAAATACAAGGACCTCACAACATCTGGACAACATGTCTGAAGCCACCACCAGAGGTGGAGACAGACTAGCTGTGCTATGCCAGAAAAATATTTAGCATGTCCCAATACATAGCATCTCAAAGGCAGTCGGCCAAAAATACCAGGATGTCCTACTACATCCGGTCACGTTTTGCAGTATGCAAGACACCATGTTTTATCTGGCTATTCTGACCCACAATCCTCTGCACAGCAGATATATGAGCAAGAAGGTCAAAGTTCAAGGCACAATATTATGAAGAAGTAGTATGTCCCAATTATATGTATACTGTATGCAACAGTATGTACTTTGTAAGGGCAGTTGCAGTACGTACTAAAAGTAAAAAGAAGTATGAGATTTGGAACGCACCCTAGGGCTCCTAAAACATCTTAAAAATGTCGACCATGCAGTGTTTTCTTGCACTTAAACAACCCGTTCCTATGGTGACACCTGGTGGACGCTCTTCATCATGATCAAAATGTAGATGTCATGATGAAAGCAAAAAAAAAAAGAAAGAAAAAGGAGGAAGCTTGCTGCATCTCTGAAATTAAAATAGCCATCCACTTTCATAAAAAATAGGTGGTGTTTTATTTTTTATCATCTTCGTTATGACTGTAACAGTCTCAATTCACTCGATTTGAGCTAATAAACCGAGCTAGAGTAGAAAAAAGAATCTACTGTTATACTCTGCTGGATGTCAACGACAAGTTTATGTCAGAACACAAAAACATGTTAAATTAAACACAGGAAGTTAGAAAGAACTAAAATTACAAAATAAAAACTGAATGAGAATGAAATTTTCATAAAATAATCAACTCAAGGTCCACTGATTTCCCATCATCACCATCTCTATGACAGAAACTCTGCACCATGATTTCAGGTTATTTTGTCAAACTACTTAGTCCGACTGCTTGAATGTGAGTTTTTGTTAGAGAACAAACTGATGCAGTTAATCCCGGCTGTTCTTTTAAAACTAACTCAAATCAAATCAGCAAAACTGTTTTCACGTGTCTCATTAAATTCATGTTATCAAACCTCTTCAGACTTCGAATGTGACAGTTCAGAGTCTTCCTCATCGGAGTGAGATCCATTCGTTGTGGTGTCACTGAGCCTGAGCACCCTGGTTCTTACTCTCCTGCCACGACTTCTTCCTCAGGTCCAGCTCAGCGTCCATGAATGAAGCCGGACCCCAGTTAGTGATCCTCTGAGGTCCTTTATCACCTAAAAGACCAGGTTAAAAGAGAAGGGAGGGAGGCCCTTTAACAAGATGGACTCACAGACAAATCACTCATGATGCATTTTATTATGCAGGTACTGGTACTTAAACCTGCAGCAGGCAGAATATTCTCTGGCGTCATTGGACAAAAATTCTATAATAACCTTTCAGCATATTGTAATTCAAGTGTTCTGAGAGAAAACTAGTCTTCTGCTCCTCCTCATGACTCTGTTTTCAGGCTTTAAACAATCTAGCCCCTGACGGTAGACTTTGACCAATCACAGGTCAGTTCAGGGAGACAGCGTTCTTATTGAGCGTTCCTATTAGCTGTGCTCCGGCTGGTGGGCGGTGCTTGATATTTCCTCAACTGATCTCAACATGGCTGCCGGGTCACAAACTTTTTAATTTTACAGCTAAACCGTGCACTACAAGATGTTTCTGAAAACATCTGAGGCGAGAAACAGGCATTACAGTAACAGAATATTGATTCATATTTGATCAGCGCTGCCTAGTTTGACCGCTTGGTCGGAGTTCGCGAGTGATTGACAGCTGCTCAGATGGCAGGCTCCAGCTCAGCTCTGATTGGTTGTTTTCCTCCGGTCTGTGAAATCCTGCAGATGCTGTTAGGAGCACCGGAGGACACAGAGGCACATGATTTTTTTCAGATTACCTGTCTCATGCACTACTGTCAGGATATAGTGTAGTTTTATAAAAATAATCAATTTCTACCCACTGCAGCTTTAATGTGTGCAATAATAAATCTGGATAACAGACTGAATCTGAAAACAACAATAATTCAGGGCATAAAGTCTAGGGTTTCCCATGCTCTTAGGCTGTAAATTACCCTATATGATCATAAGAATATCTGCCATTATATTGATATTTAATTATTGAACAGGTCTGAGGCAACACATTCTCATCTCAACTCGTCATATGCTGACGCCTTGACAGACCCCTCGTCACTTTTTCCGTCGCATTAAACAAGTGCTTAACGACCTCGGCGTCACTTTTCGGTCACAGTAAACAACGTGCTTAATGTTGTGAATGAAACAAAAACACTTGTTTAGGATTAGGCGACAAAACCACTTAGTTAGGTTTAGGAAAAAACAACATGGTTGGGCTTAAAATTACTACGTTTTTACAGTGAAAATGTGACTTGACGTTGTGAAAACGGGACATGAACGAACAGCTGATTGTACAGTTAAAGTGAAACTTAACGCACGGGACATGAACAGCGGTCTCCTGGATGAAAGCCTTGTGTTTGTTGGACCCTCCCACCTCACCTCCCACCCGCCCTGTGTGTCTCTTTTGCTCTTTAAACTACATCACCACAGCACTCTCTCTGAGTGTTTACTGCTGCCGCGGATGGTTTTACATTGTAGTTAATGGAAAGACCACTGCGTCTCATCAAACGCTGACGGCAGTGACAAAGCATCGGTATTTGACGCCCTGGGAATGAGAACGGGCTGTCTGAGGTCATGGTTCTGTGCAGACCAGTCAAGTTCTTCCACACCAAACTGGGACAAAACATTTGCTTATCGACCTTGCTTTGTGTAGGGGAGCATTGTCACGTTGAAACAAGAAAGAGCCTTTCCAACTGTTGCCGCACTATTGAAGGAACGTTATTGTCCAAGCCAAAAGCATAAAAAACAGCCCCAGAACATAAATATAATGTTGACAGCTGTGTCCACATACATTTGGTCATATAGTGTACCTCGCTGCAACTTTCAGGATAAAGGTTTTTTTTTTATATAAGGCCTTAATTCAAATTGTGGAACACTACAATATCAAAATCTTGCAAAAACACATCAAGAAGCCCCGTTTCCATGAACTTGATGCACAGAGTTTTTAAATGCATCTGTGTCATGTTGACTTATGAGACAATCAACGTCCCCACCTGGCTGGATGAGACGCAACAGCCCCTCATGTTGGGCCACCTTGTCCTTCCAGGTCTTGGTCTTGTTAGCTGCTCGTTCAAGCTTCTTTGACAACTCCTGTATAAGATAAAGAAGACGTGAGAGAAAAAGATAGAAGGAATCAGATCATATAAACTCTGAGTAGATGTCAGCTGAGAGGAAGACAGGTGGATAAATAGGATGAAGGACATTTTGAGACAGTTTGGCCAGCAGGGGGAGCAGCTGTTGATGTTCAATTAGTACATGAGTCATGATATTGGTAGATTAAAATTTAAAGTATTGTGCACCTCAATATTTTTGGCACTGATATGTCGGCAGCGCTGAGTATCAAAAGCTGTCATGTATGGAAACCTGGCATCAAATGTCAGATTCATCATGTTGTTCACTTAGGTTTTATCTCACTCCCCTGTTTCCTGTCTGTATTTCTACTGTCACCATCAAATTAAGGCAAAATACCAAGCAGATAATGTTGAAAAATATTTAATTTGATGATTTAAATCAAAAGTTTGATAGTTTTATTGTATTTAGGCAAAGTTCCTACTTGTGTTTTTGACAAATCTTAATATTTAACAACATAACTTTGGCTTCTTTTGTAAAAAAAATTTTTAAAAATAGATTCCGTAAAGAAACATGTCTCTTTTTGATAAAACTTCATTTTATAGGTCCGCAAATTTCATGGTAATTAGGTGATAATTAGCAAGTAACCTGTTTGAAATTTCTTTGGAATTACTGCCAAATTACCCCAATATTTACCTCAAAATGTATCGAAAATTACTTTATTATAAACATTATTTAATAATTATATGATAAAATAGCATATAATGGTTAAAATAGGGCCCTTAGGCTTGAGAAGCGGCTGCTCTTCATCGGAGGTTGAAAACTAATAGAAGACACTTCTGATCAGGCACAAATCTCACCATTGTGTGACTTATTGTCTCCACAAATGTAACTTGGTAGCTAATGTCATGATTCAGGGAGGTTTTTAAAGAAATTTCAAAAAGGTTATTCGCTAATTATGGAACATGGACATGGAAATAAAGCATATCAATTAACTTTGTATTCTTTTCCTAGAAATGTATTAAAAAAATTATCAGCTATTGGGAAATAGCGGAATATAATTATTAAATAATGTTTATGATAAAGTAATTTTCTATCAATTTTGAGGTAAATGTTGGGGTAATTTGGCAGTAATTCCAAAGAAATTTCAAATAGGTAACTTGCTAATTATCACCTAATTACCATGAAATTTGAGGACCTGTAAAATGAAGTGTTACCCTTTATTTATAATAAAGTAAGGTATCAATATTAAGTATCTGGCACTCTGGTTCCATATTGGCATGAGTATAAAAATTGTTCAAACAATACCCAACCTTAATTCTGACCCTCTTACACCTCATTACAAACTGACTGTAGGTCAGTTGACACGACTTGTAGCTTATTCTTTCCTCGGTATACTGAACATTATTTATAAGAATCATCAAACAAGAATCAACAAAATGCCACAAATGTGAAACATAATACAAACATATTTGTGGGTAGAACGGGGTAGCTTTATTACCAGATACAGGAGCAGTGCCTTCTGCTGAATGGAGAAAAGAATACTACTATTTCTGATGCCAAGGGGACAATGTCCACCCTAGATAAATAAAGTCTCTGTCTGGGTTTTGACCTGACCTCGTACTGCTCCAGGGCTCCGTGCCGCTCCTTCTCCAGCCTCTCCAGCTGCAGCATGGCTGCCTGCAGGTCTCTCTCCTTGGCCCGCTGCTCGGCCACCAGCTCCTGCTTCTCAGCCTCGGTCCGAGACAGCGCCATCTGCTGCTGCAGGTGGATCTGCTCCAGCTCAGCCCTCTTCACTGCCTCCTCCTCCAGCAGCCTGAGATGGAAAACACAGCAATGATGCTTACATTTTATTTAAGTTGTCTATTTTAAGTCCTATTCTGAACAAAGGGAAATGAGGAGCTGGAGCCAAGGGTAAGTGTGGAAAAATCCTGAACAGGTTGTCAGTTTATAACAGGCCGGCATGTCTTTTGAATATGGCAGGAATACCAAACTAACTCAGGGAAAACCTGCAAAAAATACACAGAAAAACAGCTGTGGGACACCATGTTTATATGTATAAAGGACTGATCATTTTTGTGTTATGTTTTTTATCGTATTTCATTGTAGTGTATTGTTAGGGTTCCCTATTTTAGTTTTTACCTAGAGCATTACAATAGTTTAAGAAATTGATTTAAAATCTATAAATACAATTTGCGGAACAAACACAGTAGTTTGACCATTTATTGTTTTACTTACTCTAAGCTTATTTTTGTTTTCTGTCCATTTTTTCCAATTTTCCGAGCTGTGCTTCCCACAAAACTCTGTGTTTTTGCAGCAAGAAATGCAATTTTTTGATTAAAAATGATGGTCCTTTAAAACAATCTTGATATTGTTGCACCAAAAAAAGGTGGAAATCTGTCGGTAACCTTTTTTTATCATAGCTGTCTTGTGATTGTTGATTTGTTCGTTTAGTTTTTCTGCAATCAGTTTACTGCTAACCAAGATAGCCATTGTACTAGCTGACACTCTAGGTAACTGTTAATGTAGTTATTGATTATTATTTCTTACTGGCATGAGGGACAATGTAACTTATCTGTCAACTAGTGAATCAACAGATCTCTGACCGTCAAAAAGTAAAAATTAACAGCTTAAAAAAGACTGCAGGTCTGTTAAACTGGTTTGCATTATATCATAAAGGAGTTAATATAACTGTATTTACTTCCTGTAATTATCCACTGTCCAGTGTGTGTGTGTGTGTGTGTGTGTGTGTGTGTGTGTGTGTGTGTGTGTGTGTGTGTGTGTGTGTGTGTGTGTGTGTGACCTGGACTGCAGCTTGTGCATGGCCTCCTCATCCTGCTTGGTCTGCTTCTCGTCCTCTAAAGCCTCCTCCAGCCGGTGGTACATGTCCTCCAGCTCCCGGACGCGCTGCAGGTACTGCTCCAGTTCACTGGACTTCTGAGCCACCTGCTCCTCCATCTGCTGACGCACCTGAGTGAGTCAACATACACACACACGCACACACACACACACACATACAGTTGCACGTTCTTACACACTAGGCTCTTGAACCGAGCAATAATCTACAAATCAACTGTAAATCTTCTTATGTGTTGCTGCAATGATGCAATCTCATCTGAACAAACTACAAAGTTTTTCTCATCTTACAAAGGCCTTTATCTGTTTAGTCACTTTAATAAGACGATGATTAACGCGTCTGTGCATGTGATGCTCAGACAGAAGATGACTCAACATCATGGGATATATCATTTTAACCTTTTTTAGCTTGTATTTCCTGGAAACGAACCACAGACGGCTGACTGAATCAGAAAATAGACGAGACAGTCTTAGTTGACCAGACTCCATTAGTTTTCTCCCTGAACTTTCTAAAGACCAAGTGTTGCCGCATAACAGCACACATGATCAGGACAAAGGAGCAGAGTAGAGAGATGCAGACTCTGGCAACGGTGGTTACCATTTTCTCTCTCTCCAGGTCCAGTCTGTAGCGATCCTGCAGGTCTAACTGAGACTGCTTCCTCCTGTGCTCCTCTATCGCTGCTTTAGCTGCAGCCTCCTCCATTTTCTGTGAAGCACAAAAGAGGAAAGAGCTGTTACTTCTCTGCTTTAGCTACACCAGGCTACAGGGGGAAATCTTAATTAAGAAAATTAGGTTGGTTAAAGAGGAGTCTGTGCTTCAGTGGGAATTTTTTGGGTCAAGAATAATTAAAGAACCTTTTACTGGTAGTCTCTTATAAAACATTTTATTAGTAACACATGGGTGTATTTAGCAAAAGACAAAAATAGCCATCTGGCAGGGTAAAAAGAGAAGTGAGAAACCGTCAATAATCTGCTGCAGCTCTGAAAAAATTGTGTGCACACGTCTGGCCCGCCGCTAGATGCAGATGTCCCTCACTGATATATACTATCGTTTGCATAGCAGGTTTTGCTTCCCTTTTCACTGTGAATGTTCTGCTGAATCGTGTGTGTGGTTTGTGTTATTTTTTTTAATCAAATGTGTGTTTGGGTTAGTTGACTGAAAAAGAACTACAGGGCTGCATAATTAATCATCATTTTATCGAAATAGCAATATAGCCTACTGCTATTTTCAAATGCACAATATTTGTTAAAAGCAAAATGTGTGTCAAAATGCCATTTTAAATTAAATATTGTCATGCAGCAGAGATGTCCTGGCCTACACATCATATTCTACAGAAGAAAACATCTTGGTTCGGTACCGATCCCTACAAGAATTTTCATTCTAATATGTTTTTAAATGGAAATGAGAATACTGATGTAAAAATGATCATAATTCCCTCTAATATCAAATCATATCACAATTGTAATATCAGTCAAAATAATCGCAATTACATATTTGTTATCAAAATCGTTCAGCCCTAATTTAGAACATCTCAGATTTACAAAATTACCTGGACTGACCTACTATAGCTCCACATTTGTACCTACAATAAAGCATGTTTCATCATGACATTTCTCATAATAAACTACAGGGGTATTTTAAAGCAATAGTTTGTAGTGTTGTTAGATTACACTGTTATATGTTTACGAGATATCATTTAATTTAAATGCAAAAGGGAGATCTATATCCCTTTGTGAGGATCAAAATGTTTCCTCAGAGAAAAATCTATCAGATATAAATAGGAGGAAAGAGCTTCCTGTAATAGAGATCAGATTGTTTGTTACAGTATATGTCTAAGACAAATGTGTTCACTGGGGCCAAAAAGACTCGACAAGGACTCCTGTGTTTAACATTTGAGTTGTGCAAATGGTTACCGGACCCAACGAGGTGCGGTAGCCACCTTCTCAACGTCAGTTTTTAAGTTAGAAGAGTTGGGCATGGACCAGTACCTTCCTCATACCCTCCAGCTGCCTCTGTTTGTTCTCACTGGCCGCCTGGAGCTTGTTCATCCTCTCTGCCAGGTCGTCCTCCTCCACCAGCTGTCTCTGACGGTGCTCCCTGCGCCTCAGCCGGGCCTCGCGGTGAGGAGACGGCAGCCCCAACCTCAGCAGCTGGATGCACGTTTGAATAGCTGCCGGACACAGAGCGAGAGGGTGAATCACTGATTGATTTACTAGATGCTGTTGATATGACTATGATAATGATGAGGCAGTTACAGAGAAGTGGAAAATGATGCTACCTTGAAGCCATTCCTGCTTCTTCTTTTTATCTGATGCACTAATCTCAAAGCTTTTATCAGTGCACTTGATAATGAACAGGCATTTCTTCCCTTCTTTATCCGGCAGAGACTGCAGGAGAGAAAAAATATTATCAATCACATCATACTAAATGCACAAAACCATGTGGGTTTATACAAATTCAAACAGTTGCTGCTGTTTAGACCACTGGTTCCCAGCCTGGGTGTCCTCGCGAGGCCTTTAGTGGAGCGGATAACATCAATTTTTCAGTCAAATCATGCAAATAGTGATACAAGCACCAAATTTGGCATGATGATTGCAGATGGGTCACTAAGCAAATATAAACAATTGGCCACTTGAAAATCCAAGATGGCCGCCATTTTTCTCGATGGCCGCCAAATTAAACTGCCGATAATGGTTTCTTTCATAGAAATTCATCTACTTGGTCGATCTGAGTGATCTTGGTGTCAAATTATATGTTTTCCGGCATGCTGGATCTAATTTTGATAGTTTTAACAATTTTTTAACTGCAATATGGTGGCCAGGGAATCAAGCATCAAGACCGAGCCGTTTAATTTTCCCGCCGAGAAAGTGTGTGTGAAGTTGAAATATCTTGCACGGTCATTGCGACACAAGGAGACAAAGCCATCAGCACCAATAGGAAGTCCCTGGATGCTGTGACCCCATGTTCTCATGAGGAAGCAGACACTAAACAGACACAAAATGGCCGCCATATTGCTGTTAAAAATTCTTAAAACTATCAAAATTACATCCAGCATGCTAGAAAACATAATTAGACACCAAGATTACTCAAATCGTCCAAGTAGATGAATTTCTATGAGAGAAACCATTATCAGCAGGTCAATTTGGCGGCCATCGTGAAAAATGGCGGCCATCTTGGATTTTCAAGTGGCCAATCGTTTATATTTGCTAAGTGTCCCCTCGGCAATCATCGTGCCAAATTTGGTGCTTGTATCACTATTTGCATGATTTTTCCACTATCCGCTCCACTACTTCTTGATTTGAAGGGGTGTAAGACAACTTTTCCTAAAGAAATACCGTTCTGTGTAGAAAACTAAACGAAATTGTTATTTTTGAAGGATTATTGGATATTTATCAGATTGCTGGGTTATTGGTTTATTATTTAAGATATAAACAGGATAAGGGCATAGTGAAGACCTGGACACAAGCTATATCCACAGAACCTCCCCTCTCTGCTAAACAGCCTCATTCTACATTAGGAAAGTAGGCAGTTAAAAGAGCTAATAGAACAATGGCCAAGCGTCAGGGAGAAGAAAAACACTGGATTTGTCAAAAAGAAGCCTATTAAGTATGTATGGTTGTTAAAATGGGAAAAGAAAAAAACATACATACATAATACAGAGAACTGTATTAAAAGTTCCTAAAAATAACAGGAAAACAGGAAATAAACTGCTCAAAATTCATCCAAATTGCTCGTTTTACACAAACTTCCTGCAGTTATTGCGTTCACTATTTGGATTAACTGTACAGTTTCTCAGTTGATCTGTTCTGTTGTTGTTATGCATAGAATATAATAAGAAATATCCATAAAATGTGTCACTTAGTCAGGGGTCGTCAGTTTACTCAGTGATAGAAAAGTGATCAAATCCTTCAGGAAATGTCAGTTACAATATCAATACAGCCTAACAGCAATACTTCCATATTATATATCATTATGTACTATTAATAGATAACAACATACCTCCACACAGCAGGTTCGGTCCAGAACGATGTCTCCTTTCTTCTCCACCATGTCCTCACAGACGTAGTATGACAGCGAGTTGGGTCGAAGGACAAACCAGCGCTCCGTCCAGTTCTTCCTTTTGTGACCCTTCTTCATCATGTATCCCTTCAGAACACAGTGTGGACGTAAACAAGGACACTTGAGTTCTCTAATTATTCTGCCATAATCACTGTGATATACTTAACATAAGTTATGCTACTTAGATAATTAAAGATGCGATTGATAACATTGACAACTTTCAGCCACTAGATGTCGCATTTTCCCTCCCTCGTTCCATTGCATTTACTTCACAACAAGTCATTGCCAGTCACAATCTCAGCCATTTATCTGTTTTTTTCCGCTCTAACTGACAACCCAGAGTTACCATGTGATACCAATGTCCTTTTACTATTGGCTCACAAGCCTTGTTAGAAGTGGGAACCAAACCTCAAATACCTTCCTCAGAAATAAACAAAACATTCATTTTGGACCCGCCAGAAGTTTTTAAATGATTAATTCACAGTCATAACATTTTGTTTTTTAGGAAAAGCCATTCTTTTATTCACCACCTTTAAAGGCTTTTTTTATATTTGTCTACATAAAAATGTTATCAATAAGACCTTTAATATCTAATATGTGTGCACACAGTACACGTGAGATCAACATCCTGTCTAACCTGCTTGAGCACGTCCAGTATGAGCTCCTGGAAGACCTCGGTGATGCCCATGGACAGGGTCTGGTGGTTCATGCCCTTGCTGAAGTAACCCATCCCCACCAGTTCAATCAGCTCCCAGGCAGTCAGGCAGTTCTTCTTTTTGTTCAGCTTCAGCTTGTAATCTGCAAACTTCTCTTCACTCCATCTACTCCCCATGGCCTCGATCAACTTTCGCAGGAAGTATTCAATCTAAGGAGATGGACAGACAGAAGTGATTTTAAACCAAAACAAAATGTCCTTGCTCTTTGCTCGATTGTTTACTTGCAGGTAAAAAAACAAACAAACACAGAAAACAACTGTTTCCTCACCTCTTCCGTAATGATGACGAGCGGGTATTTGTCTTCAGACAGAAAGTTGAAAATGCACCACACTTTGAAAGCATCGTCGTCTGAGATGACTAGATGTTTAGTGCAGATATTTTTCTTGTAACACAGTGTCCAGCACATCTTGTTGAACTCCAGTACATCAAATTCCTCCTGCACCTGGGAACAAAAACACACCATTCAAGTCAAAGTCAAACTGGTCAGCACCAGTGAGGGCAGCGTGTTTACAAATGCTAAGCAGGAGACTGCTGATTGTCTCCTTTCAGAACCTCCAGTCTGCAGGATGTGAGGTACAAACCTGATGTAATTAAACGCCTCATTTTTATTCAAGTCAGAGCCTACAAGAGGAAGGCAAGAAAACAGCTTCCAAGTACAAAGAGTGAAACTCAAGCTCTAGTTTACTAGCTGACATGAGACTTCAACAGATGTGTGTTACGCTGCGCTCCCTAAAACTCTATCAGAGACAAGTATGCCCCTTTTGCAAAGAGTGTATAAGGATGCATCCCATTTTACCTAAATGTTTATTAAACTACCAATGAATAACTAATTAGACAAAAGACATTGTTCCTGTGGCTACAACAGAGAAGTGGTTGTAACCATTTCCTCTCTTACAGAGCAAAACAGGCCATGATTAGTCATCCTAATCTGTGTCATACACTCTTCAACTGAGAACAAGTGTATGTTGGTGTTTTTTTTCTATTTTCATTGTTTGTGTAGTTACATATCTTAAATCACAATCACACGATTTAACCACTTGAACACCAAGCATATCGTGTACACGACTTCCCGTGTTGTCAACACGAGCTCACTAGTTTCATTTGAAGGCACCAAAAGTCCCAATTGTATGCAATCTGCATGCTACATGAACTTTGTAAGGGCAGCTGCAGTACGTACTAAAAGTAAAAAGAAAAAGTATGTGATTTGGACACACCCCTAGTATTTTAACTAACCTCATGTCCGATGTCTGTCTGCAACTGAGTCTCTGTTCCCTGCCTGCATTGTCACACTAATACATTTTTACAATATCTTTGGTCTGACTTTGTTTATGGAATCTCATCGTTTTCTGATTCATAATCACGATCATTTAATTTTTTGCCCAGAACTGTTTTCACAGTTTAACGATTGCTTCCAGTGAAGACGTCAAAGGCCAACTTCAGTCTTCAACCTTTATTGGAAGTGTGTTCAGATCGCTGCATAACTGTGCACACACACACACACACACACACACACACACACACACACATAGTGTGGGCAGAAGAAAGGTAGCACAACCACAATACCATTTTGGTACCGAAACTTTTTGCAAATGATGTGTGTTGACTGGATTAAAAACACAAGACTCATTCTCGTAGAACTATTCCAGCAACCTTGTCCCCACCTTGTCAAGTATAAACCTGTTGAGGTATGGCATGTAGCCCTGGTTGGACAGAGGCCCTTTATTATCATCTTTGAAATGCTCTTCAAGGGCCACAGGGTCATGGGGGATCTTCATCACTGTGCACAGGCTGTGGGACAGCACCTAAAGGACCACAATTTGAATGTGAATTAGATAAGACAAGCAGGTGAGGGGACATATATTTAGTCAATACATGTAACTATACAGATATGCATTCTTGCAAAATTAATATAGGTATAGATAAGTTAAAGAAGAAGCTCAATATCAGTCTCACAGTTTTCAAATTTTGCTACATCAAAAACAATTAACGGACATTTACAAGCATCACTAGCCAAGCGCTGCTTCTATTCTTGAAGGCGATATTTCTCTAATTAGACTAAAGGTTCATTTTACTGTAATAATAAAGGATTACACCCAGAAGTGTTTAATTTTAACTGTACAGAAATGTAGCTTCATATCATCAAGGACCAGGATTCTGATAACCTCCACTTGCAAACAGTCTCCTCTATTCTCTCCCAGATAGTGGTGGTAGATAGGTGGTGAATAATTAGCTTTAAACTGGCCATCACAGTGATGTAAAGACCATAAATAAATGTCAAAAAATAGGGACTTTTAGAGTTTTCTTGACTTGTGTTGAGAGAGCATGTGTGAGACATGAAAAACTCAGCAGGATCCTTGAAGTCAGAGTGTGTCTTTGTCAGGCTGGGCACATCAACATCAGACCCAGCAGGCAAACAAAATGTGGCCCAGTCTGTCACTCACCACCTCTCTCTGGCCTGTGCTCCAGTAAAACAGCCTGTAACACGGTTTTCAACTTCTTAGACAACAACACAGGTGGATTAAACATGCTTAAACATTCTCCCTTATTTAATAAACTAAAGGAATACACAAAATATAAGGAAAACACAAAGAAGCAGCAGCATAAGTGAATGAATGGTGGATAAATAAGGTATATATATGATGGTATAAATCCCTTGTGTAAGCCTATTGTAGCTCAAGTAAAAGTAGGCTACCATTGAAACAATATCAAATGACTCAAAAGTCCTGCATTCAAGTTTCAGTTTTAAAGCTAGAGTGAAGATACTGGTATCATAAAACTAGAAAAACTTAAGTCCGTCGAATCCATTGGTAGCAACCCCGTCAATGCTAGCTTGTAGAGAAGGAGGTTAAATAACGCTGGCATGGCCATTTGCAAAGGGGTCCCTTGACCTCTGACCTCAAGATATGTGAATGAAAATAGGTTCTATGGTTACCTACGAGTCTCCCCTTTACAGAAATGCCCACTATATGATAATCACATGCAGTTTGGAGCAAGTCATAGTCAAGTCAGCACACTGACACACTGACAGCTGTTGTTTCCTGTTGGGTTTAAGTTTGCCATGTTATGATTTGAGCATATTGTTTAATGCTAAATGCAGTACCTGTGAGGGTTTCTGGACAATATTTGTCATTGTTTTGTGTTGTTAATTGATTTCCAATAATAAATACATTTGCATAAAAGCAAGCATAGGAAATACTTGAAAAATCTCCCTTTAAGGTACATTTTGAGAAGATAAAAAATGTGTGAATAATTTGCAATTAACTATTTTAATCAATTGACAGCCCGAATTATTACATAATTTACAGTATATTAGCTACTGTATTATTAGACTACAGATTCATGTTGAAGCAGTATTTTATTGTTGCATCTGGCTGAGGTGAAGCTAAACTAGGCTTTATAACGTTATAGTATACTGTTGGGTACATCCTATTTTATCATCATATATCTTGAAATGTAAAAACTGAATCTGCACAATTACTGATAACTGTAAATTCTAAATAAATGCAGTGTTAAATAAATCCAATATTCCCCCCTGAAATGTAAGTAGCCTAGCATAAAATGGGAATAAAGTTAGCTAAGTGGTTGGGCTGTGCCACATCCAATCAATTTCAGCAAACATCCTGGTATGATTTAATGCAAAAAAGTGAAGGTATCAAAAACACATTACTACTTTTCAGTTAAATAATCAACAATTATTTTATTCCAACAGGAAGAGTAAATAATGCTTTGAAAAACACAACAGTATAAAATGAACTCGGTGGTGGAATGTAACTAAGTACTTAAATACAATTTTGAGGTACTTGTACTTTACTTGAGTATTTCCATGTTCTGATACTTTCTACTCAACTACATCTCAGAGGGAAATATTAGACTTTTTACTCCACTACATTTATCTGACAACTTTAGTTACTTTACAGATTCAGATTATTAATACAAAATATAATCAACTAATAAATTATGGAATATTATAGATTAAACTACCCAGCAGTACAAAGTCATTAAAATGAGCTCCACCTTAACCAGCTGCAACATTACAGTGATTAACACATTAATGCATCAATAATTAGAATACAATAATGTACATTATTCTGCATAATGTGTACTTTTATGTTTGGTACTTTAAGTATTCAGATGCTAATATTTTTGCACTTTTACTTTTGAATGCAGGACTCTTACTTGTAACAGTATTTCTACATGGTAGTATTGCTACTTTTACTGAAGTACAAGATCTGAGTACTTCTTCCACCACTGCATGTACTATAATACAATAAACATGTAATACAATAATAATGTAATATAACAATGCTAACTACTCACAATTATACTTATGGTATGAGTACTTTTCCACCACTGCTTAAAGTAAACACAGTAAAAAAAGCTGTTGTAGTCGCATTTTTATGATGAGGACACACAAAATGTCTAACTTTAAAACAGTTAGTGAGAGGAAAACCAAGTTGATGGAGTTTTGAGTGCCTGTTCATCCTCCAGGGCGTCTGAACTTTGTGAACAAGAATAGAAAAGAGAAGAGAAACACACCTTTAACTGAGATTTGGAGACTTTTCCTCGTTGATCCACGTCCAGGGCTGTGAAAGCATGCCAGATAGACTTCAACAGCTCGTCTCGAAGCCACATCTTGTCTCTCGTCTTCAGCACCAGAGAGGACGTCTGTCTGTCTGTCTGTCCTTCAGCTGTGTGTCAGTCTGTGTCTGTAGTTTCACCGTCAGTCCGCCTCTCGATGATGATGGTGGCGCAGCAGAAACCAGTGTGATGACAGCGCCACTCAACGTTTAGTTCAGTTTCTTTTCATCGTTTCAACTTGCTGCCAAAACCGAGCTGTTTTCCCATCTTAAAGGTCCCTTTTTTGTTTTTTTAAAGTGAGATTTTCATGTTTTTTATTATAAAGCAGGTTTAAGTCCTTTATAAATACTGTGAAAGTATCAAAACACTCAATCCACAGAGAAATACACACAGCCCGTATTCAGAAACTCTGCATTTGAAACAAGCTGTCAGGATTTCTGTCAAACTGTTGCCTAGCAACGCAATTCCGTTGCAATTCCGTTGAAATGCACTAAAATGTAGCGTTTCAGACAGAGGGTAAAGGCATATTCAGGCTGACAGCATGAGGAAAATAAAGTTTTTTTGAACAGTAAAGCATTTAAACATGTTCTAGTAGAAACACAAAATACAAGTATGAACCTGAAAGTGAGCATGATATGGGACCTTTAACATTTAATAATACTTCTGTGTTTTTATTTAGGTTCGATTTTGAATTCAGGATTTGTACTTGCATTGGAGCATTTTACATATATAGTGGTATTGTTACTTTTGCTCAAATTAAAAGTATCAAAACACTCAATCCACAGGGAAATACACACAGCCCATATTCAGAAACTCTGCATTTGAAACAAGCTGTCAGGATTTCTGTCCATTTGTGATGTCACAAATATACAATATTTAGACCCTTTACACAGATTTTAAACGTAAACATTCTAAATGTGTCCCAGTTTATTTCCTGTTGCAGTGTATGTGAATGTCATCAGCTGACAGGAAGTACACATGGACACAAGCTGTTGCCTAGCAATGCAATTTTGTTGCAATTCCATCAAAATGCGCTAAAACGGAGCGTTTCAGACAGAGAGTAAATACAGGCATATTCAGGCTGACATTTTGAGGAAAATAAAGGGTTTTTTGGAACATTACAGCATGTAAACATGTTCTAGTAGAAACAAAAAATACAAGTATGAACCTGAAAATGAGCATAATATGGGACCTTTAAACTCAAAACCTCAAGTAGTCAAGGTTAGCTCCACCTCAATCAGTTACAACATTAAAATGCTTCTTACGTGTCAATGTATCTGTAATAAATAGCCTATGTAATGATGCAATATGTAATAATATTCTGCTGCAAAGAAGGATTTTCACGTTTACTATCGAACATGCACCTAACATTTAATAATACTTCTGTGTTTTAATTTAGGTTCGATTTTGAATTCAGGATTTGTACTTGCATTGGAGCATTTTACATATATAGTGGTATTGTTACTTTTGCTCAAATTAAACCTGCATTATATGTATTATATGTAATGTATTGTTTTTTTTCTTTTTTCTTATCTGGACCTTGAGTCTGCAATATAGTTTGAATTGAATTGAATTTATTTCGTTATTATTTGATGAATACGGAAATGAAATGAGTCAAAATAAATGCTTTCTCTCTAGAATGAGGTACAACCAGTAGGGGAGTCACCTTCCCTATATCTCTTTGTGAATCACTGCACTGGGCAGGTTGTACTTCCGGTCATTGGTTATGGACTTGTCATGGACAATAACAAAGATTACTTTCTGGTGAATAACATTCTCATTCTTGGAACATTTTATTTGCACAGCCCTATAGCCCTTAATTTAATTTATTATTATTTTCATGTATAATTTCACATATTTTATTTGTTTTTGTTCTGTATGCACCTTGTCCTTTTACTTGAATGCAATGATCTATGAGCCATGTTGTTTGTAAATTTGAATTTGTTTAATAAAAAATAAATAAATAAATAAATAATAAAAAAAAAGGTTGTACTTCTGATTGTAGTCCTGCCCTGCTGTAAAACTACAACTCCCATCAGCTGAGCTCGGTGACCGCCGCCGGATGTTCTGTGTTGCACAAATTTGGCGCTGATCTATCCGGGTACTTTTATTTCACTGCTTCCTTTCGCGCCGGGTAACCGGAGAGCCGTGCGTCCATGTGCGCAGTGACTGGGGGGATTGATAGACGTCTGAAATATTAACTAAAATCCGAGCCGCAAACACAGAGTTTCTCGCAATGGATCCTGAGTCTTTGGTCGAGGCCCTTCGGGGGACGATGGACCCCAACCTGCGGGAGGCCGCGGAGCGACAGCTGAACGAGGTAACCACGGAGACTAGACCCGTTAGTGGTGTGATGGAGGCCGAGGCCTGACAACAGCGAGAAGGAGCGAGGCACGCAGCCTAGACTACCGTTACCATGACAAATAGAATACCAGATCTCCACCTGGATACTGCTCCTAACAACCTCATTAATATCACCACTATAGATCCAGTAGCGTTAATTCAATAGTATTTCTTTATTTCGATGACACAGTAACGTTAGCTTCATCATGAGCCAGCTGTGTGGCTAATGCTAAACAAGCTGTGTGGCTAATGCTAAGCTAAGTTCTCGCTCCGCTAGAGGAGGTAGGTGATTATTAGCTCGTCACACAACAGTTTCAGTGTAGTTTTGACTATTTTCAGAGCTGACACGACATAATAATAACATATCTGGCGTGTTAAAGAGTAAGTGAAGCCGGGTGAAACGTGGGTTGTGTGCTAGTTAGCGTATTTAACAGCAGGATACTGATATAGCCTAGCTTAGCTTAGCTTAGCTTAGCTTACTGAGCTACATAGCTGCTGCTGCTGCTCACGTGTCACTGTGACAAGCCCTGAAAGTGATGACATTATTCAACAACGCAATAACATTTATACATGAGCCAACTCGTCGCTTTTTGCTTGCCGTAGACACTGCTTAATATGTGATGGGTGGGTTTGTTTTTAAAGCTACTTTGTAAATAATATAATTGAGTTTTTAATGTTAGCACGAGTTGAGCTAATGTTAGCAACACAGTCCACTGGGTTCAAGCAGCAGCAGGACTATTTAAACAAAGTTGTGTTGTTTTCTCCTTATCTGCTAGTTATGTTTTACCAGTTGACTTGTATTTATTTATGTGGCTAATCACTAAGCCAGCAAAATGATACAAGCTGTAAAGTTAGAAATTAGGTGTCAGAAAGAAGTTTAATGGCTAAGATTGAGACTGAACTGGGTCACTTTGACTATAACCTGAGGCTGTGGAGTCCTCTGTCTTATTTGACATTAGTTAAGGGGGAATTAGTAGTTTGCATAGTTTCCCTAAATGTCTTATCAGTTAGTATGGACAGTGTCCTACATTAAACAACTTGAAGCCTTCATTTCATGATTTTTAATAATTTTCCCCAGAAGATGTTTGGAGCTCACTGATTTGTGTTTTGACTGTTGTTTGCTCCACATTCTTCTATATCTGTGCTCCTTTAAGTCAGTTAAATTAAAATGGATGACAGTTATCCAAAACTAAAGCCTCCTCATCCGCTAGTTATGTTTTACCAGTTGACTTTTATGTATTTATGTGGCTAATCACTAAACTTAACATTTTTTGTTTTTGCCAGCAAAATGATACAAGCTGTATAGTTAGAAATTAGGTGTCATAAAGAAAGTTTAATGGCTCAGATTGAGACTGAACTGGGTAACTTTGACTATAACCTGGAGTCCTCTGTCTTATTTGACATGTACAGTATATTAGTTAGGGGGGGAATTAATAGTTTGCATAGTTTCCCTAAATGTCTCATCAGTTAGTATGGACAGTGTCCTACATTAAACAACTTGAAGCCTTCATTTCATGATTTCAAATATTTTTTCCCAGAAGATGTTTGGAGCTCACTGATTGTGTTTTGACTGTGTCTTGCTCCACATTCTTCTACATCTGTGCTCCTTTAAGTCAGTTAAATTAAAATGGATGACAGTTATCCAAAACTAAAGCCTTTTTTTAATGTTTTGTTTTCAAGTGACAATAATCCAGCCATAGCATGTGTTCAGTATGTTTTGCCACCTTCATCCATGTTTATTTTTGGCAGTGTAAGTGGCTTGGATTGTTTTTTTTTTACACCCACATATGCCTCGATAGTGATGGCTCACTTGAATGGCATATAGCTTGGAGTGTGTTCTTAGACAGCTGGCTGGAGTTATTTGAGTTGTGTACAGAACAAAAAGTCATGTCTTCTGGAGGAGGATGGAGTAAATCTGTTGGAGTGCATAGTTTCTAAATACAGTGCTTTGCTTAGTCATAAACTGACTTTGTTTTTCATGGGAAATGGCCAGATAACAATTGAATAAGGCTTGACTAAATGCTGAAATACATTGCTTGATCTTTAAAAATATGTTTATACATTGTGGTTAAAAGCACATAGGATGTGTTTTAATTAACATCTGATAAATCAGTTGGTCGTCTCATAATTTATCACCTTTACAACTTCACAGGGACCAACCTATTGCAGCTTTAGTTCTGGAGGAGGCAATAACCCAGAATTACATGGGTTGGAAATTAGCACCAGCCAAATGCTGGTAACATATGCAAGTGGCTGCTAGATTTGCTTCACTCACCAGCCAAAAAAACAATGGTAATCTAATGAGTGGCTGCTAGATTTTGGAATCGACCAGCCACTGTGGCAGGTGGACAAAAAAGTTAATTTCCAACCCTGGTTATAAACCTGACTTTAAGTCAAGTCTAGTTTAAGTTTAGTCATAATCAACCCAATCATGTACCCATCACACATGAACGCAAACACTTGATGTGTCTTAATGTTGTGAAATATTGTGGTTGTTGTGCTGCCTTAATGTTGTTGTATAGTGAATTTGTACTGTCTTGTAATTGTTTTCATACAGTGTTAATTTTCTTAACCAAGATGTCATTCCCCGTTAGCTAACTCTGGTACAGCTAAGAAGCTGTGTACTGTCCCTGTCAAATAAATAAATAATAAAATAAAAATATAATCACGTTTTAGATTAGAAAATTGACAAAAAAGACCTGCACTGCTCTGGATCACAGCTGGTTGATAATATGAGCATCTATTTTCAACGCATGCTGGTGTTTAAAAAATAATGGAACCTATGGGATTTCTTTGTTTCGTAAACGATGTAAAAATGCAACAAAGCACACAATTATTCATCAATTTCAAAAGGTAATAGTGTAATATCCGCTTTTGTTATCCATCACTTAGCAACAGACTTAAAGCACCTGTATGCCAAACATAAATACAACCTCCCAAGTTCCTTTATGATGGGAGCTCATTTACCAAGTAGCTTAAAGCCATGGTCATTTCCCAACAGCACATCACAGTAGAACACCATTAATAACTGGAAGTAGGGTTCATGCAAAATAATATGAAACCTTCTTCATACCAAACGGTGTGAAAAATGATATTCTAAATGTTGTTTCAGTGTTCATAACCGGTTTACATTCAGCTGTTCATATTTCTGCTTTCCAGGGTCACACCCAGGTAAACTTTGTGTCCACTCTGCTGCGCGTCACCATGTCTGATCAGCTGGATTTGCCTGTCAGGCAAGCAGGTGAGTCTAAACTTTGGCTTGTAAAAATAGTTCAGCAGTCGGTAAAAGGTGATCTTCTATAAAACTAGACGGAATAGAAAACCGTATGTTATTCATGTTAATTGTTAATCACTCAAAATAAAGATTTAGTCCCTGCTATCTGCTGGGACCAGTACATCTTTACAGTCAGCTGATATGTGTAATCAGAGATGGGTGAGGGACGAGTTCAAGCTGAGGTGGAGATCAACACAAACAGGTCAGGGTTAAGGTGCCAGATATGCCCTGGTAGAAACATCTTCTAGAGAAAAAATGTAGAAAGTAAAAGCTATTCTTCCAAACTGTCTAAAAGCAAATTCACTGGTTTGCTAATGACATTTTGACACATTTCTCATTGGATTGAAGTTTAAATTAATGTGGTAAGTGTATCTTCTCAACAATTATATGCCCATTTAGATAAGACCTTCATGTGCTAGGAGGCTTACTTTTAGATTGAGACGGAGATTAAATCCCCAAATAAAAATCCATAATTGGATTTTTGACATAAAAATTTGTAAATTATTGCTGGTGAAGCTGTATGAATACTTCACTTAGTCTTTTTTTATTTAGTTCAAAACTATTTATTGAGCATACAAAAAACATGCAAAATAACACTTGCTTAGGAAATTAAATTGCCCTTTTTCTATTTTCAGTGTTGCTGTTATGAGTCTTAATAGGTAGCGTTATTTTAAAACAATGTTACGACACACAGTCTGTGCTTTTTCCCTCCCCCTTGTATCAACTGGGTCCACATAAGGTTACTGAAACACTCTGGCACTGTGTGACTTACCACTTTATCACGCATCTGACTCCAATTTTGTCCGATCGCATTATACGAGAAATGGACTAGATATTCTCCACGATCCCAAGTTAAACAGGTCACTTATATAACGGTTTCTAAAAAAGATAATTTAGCGATGTTACATGATTCACACTTGTGTTTTTGTGAGGCTAAAGTGCCACGCTGAAGAGCAGTGGACACGTGGAGTTGGTTAAATATAGCTTGTTTTGCTTCAGTCAAACGCTGCTCTGTGAGGAAGGTGTCAATGGAGGGGAAAATCAATGTTCAAAGTGAAAATCTTGGCCAAAGTTGTTGCATAAAGTACACAGATAGTATCTGAATCATTGTGTGTCCACCTCCCAAGTATTCATAGCTGTACTAGCAAATGAAGCTGTTAGAGCTGTGCTTTGGTGCAATGAATTACTTTTCCAGCTGTAGGAAAAATGTCTGACCGTGTTTAAAGCAGAATAGAGGAGGAGCAGCTCCTCCAGACTGCAGACAAGCTGTCTGAATAATATCACAAATGAAGCTGATTACAAACAAACATTGTCTTAACTTATTGTATTGGCACTTCGTCAATACACTTAGGTTGGTCGGGTTGTTATTCATTTAACTCATGTCTGGCTTGATGTTGGGAGGCAGGCCAATATTTAAAAAATGCTGTCAGTCACTCTGCTTCTTTTATGATTGTTTTATTTGTCACTTACTGCATAATTTTCAGTGAATAGATTGATCAAATGCATCAACCGTAGTGGTTTTATAACAGACAGCACAGTTGAATGTGGGTTTGAGTTGTTTTTGAATCCGTATTGGCAGCATGTACAGTATGTGGGGAGTTTTTGAGATCTCTGCTTTGAGATTTCTGCTGCCAACCGAATACAAAGGAGGTAAATTCAATTTTATGTGTGGTGGTCAAACCGTTGAAAAATGACACTGCTGTCAATAATTGTTGAAGTGTCGCTGTTGAGTTTTTAAATGTCGTCTTCTTTTGCTTTGAGGACCATAAATTAAATTCCATTCATCTCAATTGTGTTTGTGTTGTACCAGAAAGGACTTTGACCTTAAAACTTAGCATGCAAACCACACAAAACTCTACATTTTGCACAGCTGCCAGAGTATTTTTGTGCTCCGGTAGAACTGACCCTTTAAAGTATCTGGTTCCCATGTTTGTTTAGATTAGATCCAAGTGCTCGCAGCAGATATTGTGGTAGACTTTTTGTATACATAAAAAAAAACACCAAGTGATTGTATACTTGAGCTAATTGTTTGATTAATGTTGTTTGCACAGCGTAGGTGATTTTATACGAACACTAAGGTCATTTTAAATAGTTAATACACTACAACCTCAATCCCTACAGTTTTAATATGTTCCTGCTTTTGGACTGGAGCTGCAGTTTACTGAAGCTAACAAATAAATTGTGTAGCTGTTATGTTAGAGAATGGCTAATAGGTATAGCCTAGTTTAATAAATTGCCTCTTTAATCATACCTGAAGAGGGTATTTCACCATATTTGTATGCCCGTTCTTTAATTTTCTATCATCAGCAGTGTTGGCCGATAGTGTAGTTTGTGGTCATGGGCAGAGGGGAGGGGGTTTATGCTCCGTCAGCATTGATAGGCTGGATTATGATTGCCTCGCCAGCGGTGTAGACGATTGTGTCAGCAGTCTGACGTCCGCCACCCAGCCCTCACTCCTCCACTCCCTCAGATGCCTCTCAGAACGGGGCCCCACGTTGTAGATGTGAACCCGGCTGACACCCTTGTGCCACATTCAAAACTACTGAACTACAGACGACAATATTTATTTCTGCCTTTTAGGCTTTAGGTGGTTCTGAATTTACACTACAGTGTAGCACACAGTCATGATGTAAATGCAGTCAATATGACGGATGCACGTTCGGGAGTTGCATGAGGTTGTACACCAACTGAATTTTAAAACTATACAAGGTGGTTTAGTTACTTTGTAGTTTATCTGCAAGCTGCTTTACAGAGTAGTATTAGTCACTTGGCAGATTGTTTTGTAGAGATGGAGAGCTGAATGTTGCTCATACATATACATGTATATGTCAGCATTTATACTGTACATAGTATGTGCTGTGTTGCTGTTAAAGAGCTGACCCTTGCGTTTTCTCTCTCTGTCTAGGTGTGATTTACCTTAAGAACATGATAACCCAGCACTGGAGTGATGGCGACGGTTCAGCCACAGAGACTCCTGCTGTCAATAACATCCCCGACGAGGACAGGCTGTTCATCCGAGACAACATAGTGGAGGCCATCATCCACTCTCCCGAGCGCATCAGGTAACCACACACACCCCGCTGGTTGAGTAGAGTCAAAGGAGCTCACGGTCGTCCCTCTATGTTCTCTACCAGTCGCGCTTTTCCACGTTGCATACAGTATTCTGTCACTTTCTAAATCACCCAATCTAAAACTGTACTTTTGAACCTGTCAGGGTCCAGTTGACAACATGTATCCACCACATGATCAAGCACGACTACCCCGGCAAGTGGACGACCATCGTGGACAAGATCGGCTTCTACCTGCAGTCAGAGAACAGTGCAGGATGGCTGGGCATCTTGCTCTGCCTTTACCAGCTCGTCAAAAACTATGAGTAAGTCAGGGTTTTCAATCTTAATTATCTATCGTATTATAACACCTGACATGGGGTTAACATTGTGTGGCTGATGTAACCTGCGTGTGAAACAGATACAAGAAGCCAGAAGAGCGTCAACCTCTGGTGGCTGCCATGCACATCTTCATGCCCATGCTGAAAGAACGCTTTATCCAGCTGCTACCTGACCACTCCAGTGACTCTGTCCTCATACAGAAACAGATCTTCAAAATCCTCTATGCCCTCTTCCAGGTAACGTCACAGCTCCCTAGCATCTTCTTTAGCTGGGATTAATGAAGAATGAGAACATGTGTTTGTGTTTTTTCTAAAGAAAAATGTGTCTAGGGCTGCAACTAACGATTAATGCAACTAATCTGTTGATTATTTTCTTGAATAATCGATAAGTTGTTTAGTCTATAAAATGGTGAAAAATGACGATCAGTGTTTCCCAAAGCCCAAGATGACGTCCTCAAATATCTTGTTTTGGCCACAACTCAAAAATATTCAGTTTACTGTCATAGAGGAGTAAAGAAACCAGAAAATATTCACATTTAAGAAGCTGGAATCAGAGAATTTTTACCCTTTTCTGTAAAAATTACACAATTATCGAAATAGTTGGCGATTAATTTAATAGTTGACAACTAATCGATTAATTGATTGATCGTTGCAGCTCTATTAAAAACCTTTCAGCAGTTGTGCTCAACCAGTGTTTAAAAAGCACAACTTCCTTCACTGAAATTTGTCTTTTATTCTTAAATCTGTTATGCCCTCTTTTGGCGTGAACATATCAAAATATCTGGTCTAATTAGAGTAAGTGTAAAAAGATTTATCAAAAAACAAAATGGACTCCCTTGTTTGTCTCCACAGTACAACCTCCCGCTGGAACTCATCAACAGACAGAACCTGACAGAGTGGATGGAGATCCTGAAGACAGTAGTGGATAGAGATGTGCCTCCGGTAAGGACACAAAATGAATTCATACCGCACTAATATTGCCGATGACTCCTTACAAATTGTCCGGTTTCCAAGATGTAAACATTTCAGTTCTCCACACGCTGACTGTGCCAACATTCGTTTTTGATATGTGCAGGAGACGATGCAGATAGATGAAGATGAGCGGCCTGAGCTGCCATGGTGGAAGTGTAAGAAGTGGGCCCTTCACATCTTGGCCCGGCTGTTTGAGAGGTAAAAATCCGATAATTGTTCCCATAACTTGTGTAGTAAATAGGGCTGTCTATCAATTAAAATATTGAATCGCATGATTAAAGGGAGGTTTGTCAAGTATTTAATACTCTTATCAACATGGGAGTGCTTGCTTTACGCAAATATATGAATATTTATTGGAAATCAATTAAAAACACAAAACAATGACAGATATTGTCCAGAAACCCTCACAGGTACTGCATTTAGCAGAAAGAAATATGCTCAAATCATAACATGGCAAACTGCAGCCCAACAGGCAACAACAGCTGTCAATGTGCTGACTTCACTATGACTTGCCCCAAACTGCATGTGATTATCATAAAGTGGGCGTGTCTGTAAAGGGGAGACTCGTGGGTACCTATAGAACCCTTTCTGACAAGATAGTATGACGTGGTTGGTACCAATGGATTCCTTGGGTTTTCTAGTTTCATATGATACCAGAATCTTCACTCTAGTTTTAAAACTGAGTCTGCTACAACCTCCGAAAGATTGATTGCGTTAAAGAAATTAGTGGTGTTAAAACAAATTTGCGTTATTGCGATAACTTTGACAGCCCTTGTAGTAAATCGTACAAATATGTTTAACAATAACATTCACTATATTAAACTTTGCAGGTATGGAAGCCCAGGCAACACAACCAAAGAGTACGCAGAGTTTGCTGAACTTTTCCTCAAGGAATATGCAGTTCCTGCTCAGCAGGTAAGAACTTCACAAGCCGTAATTCAAGCAGCAGCGCTCCAGTCACACTGAACTGTGTCTCTTTTGAAGTGCACCTCAAAAATATAAGGCATTTCTTTGTTCATCTGTCTACTAGGTGCTGCTGAAAGTCTTATACCAGTACAAGGAAAAGCAATATGTGGCTCCCAGAGTACTCCAACAGACACTCAACTATATCAACCAGGGCATAGCTCATGCTCTGACGTGGAGAAATCTCAAACCACACATCCAGGTACAAATAAAGCATGTCTGACTATCCAGTAAACAATTCACAATACAGTAAGTGACGAGTTTTACATGTTGGTTGTGCAGTACCAGCATTGTAAATCTATATTTGTTTTGATGTACTGGTTCAGCCATCAGATGAAAGAAGCAAAACTAGACTGACATCAGAACCACTGACTCAGACTCTTTATATTTTGTTTTTCAGGGCATCATTCAGGATGTGGTCTTCCCCCTCATGTGTTACACAGACAGCGATGAGGAACTCTGGCAGGAGGATCCATACGAGTACATCCGCATGAAGTTTGGTAAGCAGAGAAAGTTGGTGCCTGTTACTCAAAAAGGATTTGCGTGCACCGGTGATGACTAACCATTTATCCGATGTCTGCTGTCCCCCTTAGACGTATTTGAGGACTTCATCTCTCCAACAACAGCAGCCCAGACGCTCCTCTTCACTGCCTGCAACAAGAGGAAAGAGGTGAGTTGAAATTTTGTGTTTAATTTCCTTGAGGCTTTGACTTTTGGTCAGTTAGGAAAAAAGTTCCCATAATGGAAAAATCAAACAGATTCTGCCTCTATCCCCTCAATTCATATTTAATGAAATCTAATCCAATATGTTCTTCCTCTGTTTAGGTGCTGCAAAAGACGATGGGCTTCTGCTACCAGATCCTCACTGATCCCGCCTCTGACCCCAGGAAAAAGGACGGTGCCCTCCACATGATCGGCTCTTTGGCTGAAATCCTGCTGAAGGTAAACACCCCTCAGCTGGCTTGTTGGCACTACTTCTTTGACAATTCCTCTTTTCTACACACAGATTAAAAGACATTTGAAAACGGGTGTTGAACATTTTTAACATGGCGCAACAAACAGGATTTTCACAGCACCTTCCTGTTTTTCACCACGACTGCCGTCATGAGCATTCAGTCGGAAATGATGGTCTCTAACTGGGTTTAGAGATGATTTTGCAGAAGTTGGTTTAGCTTTGGGCTTTTAGAGATGGTGAACGCTGTTGTACTTACTTAGTTGTGACTTGTCAGACTATTGAAATCGAGTTTAATATTTCAATGCTGTGGACCAAATATTCAAGTGCTGATACTGTAGAGTTGTATCAACCAGTTTATACACAACTTCAGTCTGAGCTAGGGATGGGAATTGGTAATCAATTCCTCTGATTGATCAGATTTTTTTTTATCGATTCCTGATAAATTGTTGGGTGGTTGGCCACCGGCTGCTAACGTTAACACAACTGTCAGAAAGCGTTGATAAGCGGAATCGAGTCTGAACAGCCCATTTCTAGAAAGTATCAAAGAAGTCATAGATGTTTTTTTGTTAAAGTTGAAAATGAATCGTACAAGATGAGTGTTGTGTTTGACCGTTTTGTGAAACTTGACAGTTTATATTTCTTTCTCTACACAGAAAAAGATTTATAAGGACCAGATGGAGTTCATGCTGCAGAATCACGTCTTCCCCCTGTTCCGCAGTGAGCTGGGCTATATGAGAGCCAGAGTAAGTGATCATTTCCCAACAGGCAGACTGAAGACACATGTGCTAACATTGCTTAATAACATGGTTTTGAATTAACACAAGCTTTTTCTCAACCTCTGTTTCCACACAGGCCTGCTGGGTGCTGCATTACTTCTGTGAGGTGAAGTTCAAAAGTGACCAGAACCTGCAGACGGCTCTTGAGCTGACCCGCCTTTGTCTAATCAATGACAATGAGATGCCAGTTAAGGTGGAGGCTGCTATTGCCCTGCAGGTCCTCATCAGCAACCAGGAGAAAGGTGAGCAGTAAAGTCATGCAGCTGGTGTTTTACTAACTGCACTCTATACAATGGTTTTTGTTTTGAGAATGTGTAATTAAGCAGTTTTTCTACATTAACTTGTGTGTTGTATCCTTTAGCCAAAGAATACATCACCCCCTTCATCCGGCCAGTGATGCAGGCACTCCTGCACATTGTCAGGGAGACGGAGAACGATGACCTCACCAATGTCATACAGAAGATGATCTGTGAATACAGTGAGGAAGTGACTCCAATTGCAGTGGAGATGACACAGCATTTGGTAAGTGCAATCAGTAAAGAGGCTGCATGTTGAGGTCATCGTTTCACATGATGCCATCACTGAGTGGCTAAGTGAACTCTCCCCATGGCTGCATTGTATAAGGAGAGCTTCATTTCAGATGGAGTACAGGCAACCAAGATTATAGTCACTCACTGAGTTATCCAAAAAGAAACAATAATCTGATTTTTATTAGGGCTATCAAAGTCAACACGACAATAACACATTAACGCGAATTCATTTTAACGCCACTAACTTCTTTAATGCAACTTGCGATTTTTAGATTGTAGCAGGTTTATTTTTAAAGATGGAGTGAAGATACTGGCATTCTATGAAACTAGAAACCTAAGGAATCCATTGGTACCAACCATGTCATACTAGCTTGTCGCGAAAGAGGTTAAATAACGCCCCCAAACATTTGCTAAATTATGGCAAGGAAAAAATGGCATGGCCATTTTGAAAGGAGTCCCTTGAACTCTGACCTCAAGATATGTGAATGAAAATGGGTTCTATGGGTACCCACGAGTCTCCCCTTTACAGACATGCCCACTTTAACCCATACAAAATGTGTGATTAATTGCGATTTAATATTTTAATCGATTGACAGCCCTAATTTTTATCCAAACATGTAAGAAAACATGCTTGCTTTTCTTCTCTTTATCTATCAGAAGTTTGTAAAAACTTGTGCAGGTCAGCTGCACAGCAGCTCATATACCATTTTTGTTCCACAATCCTAATAGTCTCTGTGTTGGGTCTTTGTCAGGCTATGACGTTCAACCAGGTGATTCAGACGGGCCCTGATGAGGAGGGAGGAGATGACAAGGCTGTGACGGCCATGGGCATCCTCAACACCATTGACACATTGCTAAGTGTGGTGGAGGACCACAAAGAGGTAAGCGGCATAGCCACTAAGCATGCTGCCCACACACACACACACACACTCCAGGCTGATCACTCATCTCGGCGCCACTTCCTCTGCAGAAGCAGCTCTGGTCTGCTGTAGCGTTCCTGCCAACACACTTCAGCCACCCACCAACTCCTGGGAACGCGCTCTGTTCTCACTGTGTTCAAAATGATTCAGAGGCTGAGGCAGACGCTAGAAATAGTGCCGGGGCACGCTGCCACCATGTCTGCTGAAACATAGGACTGCCAGTGCTCCGAGCCAAGAAGCCATTAGGTTTGACCAAGCATCGCTTTACACTGAGGATTTTTGATTGCACAACAGTTCAGCAGTTTAGGTTTCAGCGATCATCGGTGTATTTCACTTGGCTACAAAGAATTGGAATCGTTTTTATTTGACCATTGACTTTACAGTCCTTACTGTAAAGTCAACAAGTCAACCTGTTCAATTGGGATCATTAGAGGACATTACAGGATCGACACACCTGGGACATGAAAAAGCATCAGTGGTGAAGAGGTGCTTATCATCATTGCTTCTAGTTGATTTGACTCAAAATAATTTACTCATTCACTAAATTCATAGGTTGTTCCATACCTTACACCGAAGTTAAATCATGTTTTCAATGTAGCAGGGATAGTTGATCATTAATAGAATCATGCCTTTCATGCAAACTTCCCTTTTTTATATAACATACAGTTTTATAGGGTTATAACATTTGAAACATTTGGTTAAAATATGCTTTGAAACTGAGGCTTTTTTTTTAACCCATTTAAATGGTTTCTCAGCAGCATACTGTGTGTATATTAAGACTGACCTGAATGCTTTGAAGCTTCGACCGTTGCCATGGTAATCGAAGTCCAAATCAGTATTCGAATACATCATTTTTATTTTCATACATGTATTACCTCAAAAATCCCAGTTAGCACATGAAATAAGGAACATTAATTCCACATTATCCATTATGCATCAACATGAATTATTCTGAGTTATTCTCAGACGGATAGCTCTGTTTGTTGTGTGCGTGTAGAGGGTGTGCGTGTGTGTATGTGCGGTGCTGTCCCAGGTGCTGAAACGCAGAGGAGACCGATGGACGGTTTCAACAAAACCAGGTCTTTTATTTTATATGTTGGCATAGGCTACAGTATGTTTATTTATTAATTAGTTTATAAGCCTACACATGAGCAAATTCTTTTCTATGGGCTATCGCTGTGATGTATTTTGTTATCGCACATTTTGCAGCTGTTGTTGTCGTTGTCCCCCTCCCACCGCCGTTTTAATGCCTACCGGGTCTCAAGCCTGATGGCTGCATCGGTTTGTTCCACATGTGAAGACTGAATGGCAACAAGAGTTTTTTTTACTCCGACACAACCTGCCACGAGAGGAACAAACTTTTTCTAGTGGCTTTACAGTAGCTATCTGACTGAGATCTGTTTCTCTCACTGACTGACTGACTGAGTGAGTGAAGGGTGAGAGGAGACTGATGCTCGTAAAGAGAAGGATGTTCTCTCTCTTTCTCTGTCTCTCCTTTCCTCAGTGTGTGAGTGTGTATATTATGCGTGTATTATGTGTGAGAGATTGATACAGTTGGCCTACACTGAGCCAGCCTGTACCTTTTGGTGATATGATTTCGGTAACTTAAAGCCTGGTATTCGGGACAGACCTAGTGTGTATATATAACACTAAATTAGTGCTTAACAAATACCTAACGACCACATGTGGTGACAAAATAGATATTATTATTACACACATTTTGAACAAAACGTGTGACTAATTGTTTCACTCACTAATTACACAATAACCCAATATTTGTGTTATAAGGAACATGCTGTTGAGATGAATCCATACACAGATTTTATCCCGGCAGCTTTATCTTCTCTGATGTATTATATTGATTGAATCCTTTAACCCTCGTGCTGTTTCAGATCACCCAGCAGCTGGAGGGCATCTGTCTGCAGGTGATCGGCACTGTGCTGCAGCAACATGTACTGGGTAAGCAGGTCCTTCCTGTGCTTCCACATTCCACCTGCATGTTGCACTAAAGCTCTCTCTGTCTGCCTAAGAGGTGATCTATTGATAATAAACAGACTGTTTACCCTCCAGTCACTCACTTGACTTTCTCTTTCTTTTTCACAGAGTTCTACGAGGAGATCCTGTCCTTGGCTCACAGCCTGACCTGCCAGCAGGTGTCAGCACAGATGTGGCAGCTCCTTCCACTGGTGTATGAAGTCTTCCAGCAAGATGGATTTGACTACTTCACAGGTATGTGGCTGGCTAAGAACCAGTGTAAAGATTTTAAACTGTAGAATAAAAAGGAGCACTAGTGGCAGATCTGTAACAGCCAATATCCATTATATTGTTCAGCTGTGTGAAAAGTAAATGTGTTTCTGTTTCAGATATGATGCCTCTTCTTCACAACTACGTCACAGTTGACACAGATACTCTCCTATCTGACACCAAATACCTGGAGATCATCTATAGCATGTGCAAGAAGGTACAATGGTGCAGTTTGATGATGCATGATGTAACAAACTGTGTTTTCAAGCTAATTATTTGAGGTGATTGCTGTGTATTAGAAGGTTTACTTGAGCCTGTCACTTCTCACAGGTCCTGACAGGGGATCCAGGTGAGGACCCAGAATGCCATGCAGCCAAGCTGCTGGAGGTGATCATTCTGCAGTGCAAAGGTCGTGGCATTGACCAGGTCAGTATCTATCAAATCTCCATTTCAAACTGGTAAGCCACACAGGAGGCGTTCACTCCTGACATCAAGATTCAACATTTTTAATAATACTATTCGTAATAGACCGTTTTGCTCTATTGAAGATGACCTTGCTGTCGTTGCAGGTTGTGCCCTTGTTTGTGGCTGCTGCATTGGAGCGTTTGACGCGGGAGGTGAAGACCAGCGAGCTGAGGACGATGTGCCTGCAGGTGGCTATCGCTGCACTTTACTACAGCCCCCCTCTTCTCCTCAACACTCTGGAGAACCTCCGCTTTCCAAACAACACTGAGCCTATCACTAACCACTTCATTACCCAGTGGCTCAAAGATGTCGACTGCTTCCTTGGGTAAGAGTTTCATGAGTAACAACAGTGCAAATTAGCATTTTTAATTATGATGATGACACATGCTGATCTCTAGAGCCCAAAATGATGTCTTCAAGCTATTTACTTGGTATAACCAGCAGCCAATGAAACCCAAAGAAGTCGCTGTATCTAGCAATCGTTCAGTCAACTAATAACTGTAATTTCAGAACTGTTATTATCATAAATACCACTAAGTTTTTGTTCCCCTTGCTCCCCTCGCAGCCTTCACGACAGGAAGATGTGCATTCTCGGACTTTGTGCTCTCATCGACCTCGAGCACAGGCCTCAGGCTGTCAACCAGGTGGCCGTCCAGCTTCTTCCAGCAGCTATCCTACTGTTCAACGGCCTCAAGAGGGCGTACGCCTGTCGAGCAGAGCATGAGAATGACGAGGACGATGATGATGAAGACGGGGAAGACGAGGATGACAACGGTAAGCCATTAATGTTTGATGTATTCAGTGTTGCCTCAGCCAAGTTCAATATTCCTCTGCAAGGCGAGTTAAGTGTATTAAGGTGTTCCCTAAACTCTGTAAATGAATGTAGCTGAGCTGGGCAGTGACGAGGATGACATCGACGAGGAAGGCCAGGAGTACCTGGAGATGCTGGCGAAGCAGGCGGGAGAGGACGGAGACGACGAAGACTGGGAGGAGGACGATGCTGAGGAGACGGCACTTGAGGGCTACACTACAGCTGTAGATGACGAAGACAACTTAGTGGACGAGTATCAGATCTTCAAAGCCATACTACAGAGTAAGACGACAACCTTATGATTTGAAAGCTTAATCAATCAATGAAATGGCTCAGTAAAACAAATAATCAATCACTAATCTCCCTTTACTGTGATGCAGATATCCAGAGCCGTGACCCAGCGTGGTACCAGGCACTAACACAGGCCCTCGACGAGGATCAGGGCAAACACCTTCAGGACATTGGCACACTTGCAGACCAGAGACGGGCAGCACATGGTGAGCGCCTGCTGAGACTGCACCAAAATATTCCAATTAAACTCTGATGCAGCACTTCAGTCTGACAATAAAGCAAATTCTTTTTTACATGCTATTTCCTGCTTTTTTGTTATTGATTTTGTTGCCTTAAATTTTGTTTTAATTCTAAATGTTATTACAAATGCCATTTCATCTATACATTTTACCTGGAATAAAAGGTACTATAGTATTCATAGCCTCTATCCAATTATACTGCAGTCCAGCGTGTTGCAATAAGATGCCTTTGTGCCTTTTATGGACAGTAAAACATGATTAAAAAAAATTATGGGATGATTTAAAAAAAAAAAGAGAGAAATCATATTTTAACCTCCATAAAAGAAAATAATAAATATGAGTTGTAATCCAAGTTCAATACTTGTGAGCCGAAGTGATGGCCTAGGGCAGTGGTTCCCAGCCTTTTTTCTTAAGGGACCCCTTTTCCATCAGAGTAATCTGACGACCCCTATTATATTAAATGCATAACAATATCAGTACAGAACAACTGATAAACTGTACAATTAACCCAAATGGTGAACACAATAACTGCAGGAAGTTTGTGTAAAATGAGCAATTTGAATAAATTGAGCAGATTATTTTTTGTGAATAATGCATCACAGATGAGTTTTCCTGTTATTTTTAATACAATTATCTGGATTGTCATTTTTTTTTGTGTTTTTTTCTAATTATAACAATCATGCATACCAAGTTCAGTGTTTTCTTCTCCCTGATGCTTAGCCATTGTTCTATCAGCTTTGGTTGTTTTAACTGCCTACTTCTCTAATGCAGGACACGGCTGTTTAGCAGAGAGGAAAGGCTCTGTGAATATAGTTTGTTCAGGTCATCACCGTGCCCTTATCCTGTTTATGTCTAAAAATAATAAGCCAAACTTTAAAATTAACAACTTCATTTAGTTTTCTTCACAGAAATGAATGAAATGCTGAGATATAGGCCAACTGTATATATTTTTAAAAAATTGTCTTACACCCCGTTAAAATCAAGAAGGCCTCACGACCCCTAGTTGGGAACCAGTAGCCTTGAGGTTTAGGGGCTGACGAGGAACCCCAGTGTCCAGTCTGTTGTCTCCATCTCTCTCTCCCCTTATTCCTGTTATCTCTTCTCTTTTAAAGACATAAAATGCATTGGATCACACTGTGGCTCCTAGTCTTGTCTCCAAGTTGTGTATCTGTGTTCTGTGGACAGGGATGCAGGGAAAAAATAAAAATCCTTACTCATCCAATGACAACATGATATGTGTCTTGGGCTTCCTGACAGTTAAAATGGCCAACGTTTAGGGAGTGCTCTAGCACCAGCTGTGTAGTTTATGAACAGTGAACAACACTCCCCTTCGGGAAACATTATTTTTAAGTACTGTTGCTTATTATCTTATTACAGAATCCAAGATGATCGAGAAACACGGCGGGTACAAGTTCACAGCGCCAGTGGTGCCATCTACTTTCAACTTTGGCGGCACTGCTCCAGGAATGAATTGAGTCATCCGTTCTACTTTTTATTACTCTGTGACTGATTGTAGTGAAGTGAAAAAAAGCTTGTGTTGTTCCCTTAAGTAGTGGTTCCAGAACTGGTTCTTCTCAGTCATTCTTCAATCTGTCAAATGGGAAATAAGCACCAGAAGATGTGGGAAAGCAACTAAAATGCAACCAATGGCTGGGGAAAACAAACCAAGAACTTGAGCACGATGCAAGAGAAGAAGCTCTGAACAACGTTGTCTTCTGGAGCCCAGTGTGGAGGGGATACCATGATGGCAACTCTTTCGTTTTTTTTCCCACTTTAAACAAATTTGGGGGATTTAACAGGTAGAAATTGATAATGGGACTTAATATTACATTATCACTGTTGTGGCCAATTGGCCGTAATAAGATTATACCTCTGGTAGTGGTGATATCTACGTTATTTTCTGCATAAACAAACACTCATGTTTATGTACATACAAGCCAAGGTTATTGATTTTTCAAGTAGCCTTGAAAAACAACCAGAGGCATTTGTAAGGTGTTAACAGCTGTATTCATATGTAGCATATTGGATACTTCATAGCACTATGTGATGCCTGATCTCTGTAAATTAATGACTAGCACTTTCATATTGTTCAGGTCTCCTAGCCTTCTGTATCAGACTGCAAATTTTTTAAATTGAAGACTATTTAAAATGAAAACAGCTGTAACTTTGTTACTTTGCAAGCGACTTCTGTAATGGCTGGTTGTCACGCTTCTGGTTACAGAGGGGATCAGTGAGCAACTCGGAAACTATTGATTTCAGGAAAAAAGAGAATGCTCTTGGTGTTCAGTTTGGCTACAGGACATGGGTTTGTGAGCACTGAAAGTACAATTGAATACATCATTGAAGCATGTACAATTGGACTTATCGTGAAGGTCTCAAGCTTTTGGTTGGTGTATGGATGAACCATCTATATATACAACAACATATTAAAAAGAAAAAAGCTAAGGGACTCCATGACCTCGAGTGTTTCCTTAACAGGATGATGTATTTTCTACTTTATGAATTAATTTTTATCAGTAATGAGTGTAAGCTTCACTGTTTTGTCAGTGGACTGTCCCCACCAGAGAGTGAAGTGCTCTCCTGTGATACCAGAATCAGTTGTGTTTTTTGACATCGTCATACACTGCATTTGTACACACAAGCCTGGTTAGATGTTGTGCTCTCCACGGAACCGCTCTGAAGCAAAAATTATCTGTGCGTTCCAATATCCATACTACCATACTATTTAGTATGACAGAAAAATATTTAGTATGTCTCAATACATATTATGTCAAATGCAGAATGCCAAAAATACCAGGATGTCCTACTATATTTGGTCGTTTTTCGCAGTATGCAAACCAGCATGCCTTTCTGGCACAGTCCTATGCTCAGCGGATGTATGAGCAAGAGTGTCAAAGGCACAATGTTATGATGAAGTAGTATGTCCCAATTGTATGCGTACTGCACGCAACGGTACATACTTCCTTTGTAAGGGCAGCTGCAATATGTACTAAATGTAAAAAGAAAAAGTATGTGGTTTGGAACGTAGTCACAATCAAAGAATCACTTTGACAACTTGAGCCTAACGTTTCCCCCACGTGTCTGAGACGAGCAGGCCAGAGAGTTGTCCAGGAACATGTAAAAAGATGTAACAGGCACTGGACACAGATTATACAACAGCACTGCAATTTAAAGCAGTGCGATGAAGCGTATAATCCGTGCTGGATAGGTCTTTTTTCAGAGAAGAGATTTAAACAATTCTCAGTAAAGCGCAGGTGTAAATAATATAATCCGCAATGGCTGAATTCAGGGTCTTGTATTGTGCATGCTGGCTCACTGTCACATCAAGTCACATCACTTACTGAGACACATAAATTGACCATTTCACAGTTCTAAATGCAAACAGTCCAGTGTCCCAGTTTATTTCCTGTTGCAGTGTATGTGAATGACATAGGCTGACAGGAAGTAAACATGGACCCAAGGTGTTGCCTAGCAATGCAATTTGGTTGAAACAGTCTATAAAACAGAGCAAACTGGGAATATTCACCACTAACACATTCTCAGCTGACATGATGCCTTAAGGTGGATCCTGCTTTATTCCCTAATCTTGGGGCACTGTTTTGAGTCAACATATAGTTTTAAGACCTTTATTTCACCTTTGTTCTGTGTATATTTCTAAAGTAATGTGTTTGATCCATTAACCACTCAGCAAATCTGGTATTGTAGCATAGAAAAAGTGCACACATTGCACAGATAACTGGAGGAACACTGGTTAATAGAGGCCTGCCATCTTATTATTACCCTGGGGCCCGCTATGAGTATAATCTGGATAGATATGTCCAAAATAATTGATTTGGGCCAATTAAGGGTCAAAATAATTTCCTGTCCTTCAAAATTTCTTCATTTTACCTTGTTCGGTAGTTAGTCAAGTCAAGTCAATTTTATTTGTATGGCCCAAAATCACAAATTTGCCTCGGGGGTCTTTACAATCTGTACATGAAACGACACCCTCTGTCATTTACAGTGCGACCCTCTCATCGGATAAGGGAAAACTCCCCCCAAAAAACCCTTTTAACAGGGAAAAAAGAAAAAATGGAAGAAACCTCAGGAAGAGCAACAGAGGAGGGATCCCCCTTCCAGGATGGACAGACGTGCAATAGATGTCGCGTGTACAGAGTAACGACATGATGAAAATACAACATGGACAATCCATATGACAAAAAATAATACATATAATGTGAACATATGTGAAAAGGTGGATCCCGGAGGATGTCATGCAGCTTCCCTGTGTCTCCAAACATAGAACCAGAGCAACACAACCCCCTCTCCACTCCAAACAGATAGAGCCAAAGCAACACAACCTCCTCTCCACGCCAAACAGATTGAGCCAGAGCAACACAACTTCCTCTCCACGCCAAACAGATAGAGCCAGAGCAACACGACCTCCTCTCCACGCCAAATAGATAGAGCCAGAGCAACACAACCTCCTCTCCACGCCAAATAGATAGAGCCAGAGCAACACAACCTCATCCTCTCCAACGTGGATCCTAGAGAGAGGACCAGATTTTAGTTTTTATTTCACAGTTGCTTGGTAATGTAAACGTATGTTACCCAAGCCAACAAGCCTCCTTGGACTGAATTAAATTGATAGAGAGTTCCAGGTCCGTCATGTGGAATGAGGCACCAACAGCCAAAAGAGGCAGAGAGAGGTCCCAGTTAATGATGCTTTTTTTTTTTTTAAACTCTTTTTTTATTTGAGAACAAAGAACATGAGGTCATCATGGGTGTTACAATGTCAGATCACAGTACATTTTTGTAAATACATCTTAATATACAATGTCACACTTCAATCAACGGTGTAAATACACAATCCATTTTTCCCAGTACTCAATACTTTTTTCCAATTTAAGCCTTAAAATAAATGTGAGTCTTTCCATATAATATATTTAATTTACAATACCCCGCCATTGGTCTAATGTTGGAGGATCAGTCTGCAACTACTTTCGAGTTATGGATTTCTTACTACTTGCCAAGAGAATCTTTATTAAATATTTATCTTTTTGTAAAACAATTTCTGGTGTTTTTCCAAGTATAGTGTAATGAATGAGTACTTTAACTTTATTCCCATTATTTTATGGATCTCAGTTGCCACCTCTTGCCAATATGGTTGTATTTTAGGGCATGCTCAAAAATATGGAAATGATCAGCCATTGAGGTTCCACATTGCCTCCAAGAAAAGCCCGGCTCTGCGTGCCTGTTTGCAGTGCTGTTCATTTAGGAGTGAGTTAATGATGCTTTTAAAGGGTTGGTTCAGCCAAATAGAAGTATACACTTCAATATACAGTATATATATACACCCTACCCTCGTACACACCCTACTTGCAATTAACATGCAGTACTTTTATACTGTTAGGCATCTTCATCTGTAAATATGAATCATCTTTGTATCTTTGTAAAGATGAATGAACACTTCAAACAGTAGAAACAGCTCTTACATTTCAGTTACTACTTTATAATGAAATGCAATGCACGTGTCACTGTCTAGATCAGCTATTCTCAACCCCTGGGCCGGGGCCCACTGGTGGGCCTCAGAGAGCCACTTAGTGGGCCCCGAAGGTGCTGCCAAATGGTTAAATTAACCGTTAATCTGTATTTCAGAGGTTATAGCGGGCTCACTTTTAAAGCTAGAGTGAAGATACTGGCATCATATGAAACTAGAAAAACCTAATGAATCCATTGGTATCAACAATGTCATACTAGCTTGTCGAGAAGGAGGTTAAATAACGCTCCAGATTTACGCTAAATTTTGGTGAGGAAAAACATCCATGGCCATTTTCAAAGGGGTCCCTTGACCTCTGACCTCAAGATATGTAAATGAAAATAGGTTCTGTGGGTACCCACGAGTCTCCCCTTTATATACATATATGTCACAGATGCAGTGACACAAAATCGAGCAACCAGAAAAAGTGTTTTGAAACCAGTAAAAGTGTGGTGAGGAAATATGACCCTGAATACTTTGGATTCATAATGGCAGGCAGTGATGGGTGAGGGTAAGCTGAATATTTATGTGGGTCATTACACCTGACAGTGGCATAACACATATTTATAGTCCAGTTTGTCATTTATTTGGGAAGGTGGTCCTCGGAAATGTTTTAACAATCGGAAGTGGGCCTGGAGTCAGGGCTGGACTGGCCATCTGGCATACCGGGCGTTTTCCCGGAGGGCCGATATATGTCTTTTTTTTTTGGGCCCATAAAACAGGTAAATCGGCCCACTTCTTTTCCTTAATTGACACTGGGCTGGCACAATCGCTTAACAATCATGTATCACTCATAGTTTTATCCCTCCCAGACATATCCCAGTATCTGGTAGATGGGCCTGAACAGCATACTTGCCAAGCCTCCTGATTTTCCCAGAAGACTCCCGATTTTCATTGCCCTCTCCCGGTTTCCTCCCTAGGTCACAATTCGTATTTCTCCCAATTTATGTCAAATTTCCTTTTTTTTAACCTCTTTCTGGCACTGTACAGCATATATAATCCTAAAAAAGGGACAGGAGGGGCAAAAAAATGAATTATAACTGATGAATATTAGTTTATGCTAGATATTCACATGCAAAGTTTATACCAGATGGGCGAATCATTCAGTTTTTTTTCCTGAGATTTAGAGGTAAAATTAGAAGTTTAAGGTAAAAAAATCTGTTGCAGTGTACTTATTATTGTGTTATTTTCATTGTTTTAAAGTCACCAGAATTCAGGAAACAAAGTCTTTGAAACTCAAATTTTTCTGAGGGAGGACCCCCAGCTTTGGCTTTGAAATCCTCCCTATTTTTGAGGTCTTAAGATTGGCAAGTATGCAAAACAACCACATTTGAAGGCATTTCCTCGAACAGAGACTTCAACAAAACGTTGTACACACAGCACAAATGTGATGGGGCCGGTCTGGGCCAAAATGCCAGGGCCGATTTTTTGTCCCAGTCCAGCCCTGCCTCGAGTTACAAAAGGTTGAGAAGCCCTGGTCTAGATGACGGTTACTGTCGCCATGGAGACACCGGTCCTGCTGGTGGCGCTGTGTGGAGGACTCTTCAGGGTTTTACTGCTGCTGTGATGCTGAAGGTGAAAGGTCAGTCTGTGTAACGTGTCAGCAGGCTGACACTTCACCGGTGTCACTCCACCCGACCGGCTGTCACTGTGACACACAACCTTTCATTACCCTAGCTGATCTTTTAATCCCGGTTAAAATGGCCAAAAAGCGGAGAGAAAGACGAGAAAACGAGGGTCTGTCGTCGGCTCAGGAGGAGGTGAAGGCGGATACTACTGAAGTAGTGAAAGGTGGGTTCTTCTTGTCTTCTGGCTGTGGTGGATAAATGAATGTAGAGCAAGGCAGAGGGAAGGGAATACTTATAGGTACATACAGATCTATTGAGAGCTATATATATATATATATATATATATTGGTAGAAGCGGTGCTTTGAGGTCAGAGCGGACAGCAGAACAGGAGCTAATGTTAGCCGGGAGCTAGCTGTTGTAACACAGCCAGCTAGCTAGGAACATTAGCCTGCTTCAATGGCTAGAGGTTTAGCTAATGAAGAACATGACGGGTTATCTTGTTGAAACAACGTTATCTAACATACACCCCACACCCTGTTAGTGAGTGTTAGTAAAGTAATGACTGTGATTTCATTACCCTGAATGTTAAAACGAGAGTACATGTCTTTGTTAGCTAAGATAACGTTAGCTAGATGTTTCAGTAACAAAGACCAGTCCAACAGATCAGTGGTGGGGGGAGTGTCACTGATCCTTTACTCAGATAAAAGTACAAAGACAACACTGTCACAAGACTTGCGTTGAAAATGTTACTGAAAGGTTAATTGTCAGATGTACAGAAAGTATAATAAATAAATGTTTTCTATGGTGAAAAGCCCCCCACACCTCCTTTTGATTGTTATACTATTATGTATTATTATTATTGCTGATAGATAGATAGATAGATAGATAGTAACTTTATTGATCCCGAGGGAAATTCAAGTTTCCAGCATCACAGTTCCATAGTGCAAAACATGTTAGTAAAAAGGCAGTGAAAAAGTTAGTAGTACAAAGTACAAAAAAATATACCAGATATAAAAATACAAGGAGATGAAGAAAACTGTTAAAAATGAGTATAGTGCAGGGTAACAGCTGTGATACACTACTATTAAAAAAGTGAATATAGTGCAGAAGAGACTGTTAGAAATGAGTATAGTGCAGGGTAACTCCAGTAGCTTAATCTATGAAAGTGCACTGTATGCATTATTATCTGTCCTGATGCATGTGTAAGAAGCATTTTACTGTTGTAGTTTCAAGATTCAAGATTCAAGATGTTTATTGTCACGCCGGTTATACAGGTACAATCGTGTGAAATGCTTTTTGCTGGGAAGCTCCATTAAAATAATAAGTTATATTACAATTATAAAAGGAAATACTTTGTACAAGGCATATTAAGAACAAATACATATCAGGAAGTATGAATATACATATATAAGAAATACTTTGCACAAGGCATATTAAGAACATATACATTAAGAACATATACAGCATATACAGTATAAGATATATGATTGAGGTACTTTTTGTTGGTCGAGGTGGAGTTAATTTTAACAATTTTATCTACTGTTGCATAGTTTAATCTATAACAATACACCACATTTTATTCATTGTAATTTATGTGTGTAAAATCCCAGTTTGTAACTACAGCTGTCAGATAAATGTTGTGAAGTAAGAAGTACAATACTGCAGATGACATTCCTGTCAAAAGTGACAGAAATGCACTAGGAGGAATATGTCTTGTTTGCCCCTAATTCCTGTGTTTGATATGTTAATCAGTGACAGTTAGTGTTAATTTGCTATTTGTAATTTGCCTCGGTCTCCTTTGTTAATCTCTCAATTATATCTCCAGAGTGCTGAAGTTGGTTAAAAAGCAACTATATACCTTAATTTCCTATAACATGACATTTCTATCTGACACCCTTTTAATGAAAGCATGCTTTAACAGACCGGCTCAGAAACAACAAGAGTCTGTCTCGAGGGGGAAATTCAGTTCCCTGTAGGGCTCGAACAAGTGATGCAAAATTCATAAGCAAATTACACAAGGCTCTCTGGTGGCTATAGTTTGTCTGTTTTTATAGTAACTTCTTGATTTATTAGGTAAATAACTTATTCTCTTTCCCCCACAGAGGCTCAGCATACTGAAGGGGGCTCAGCGCGCTGGTCTCTCCTGATTCTGGTGTCTATCTTCACCTGCGCTGCCTCAGTCATGTACCTGGTCTACAGGAACTTCCCAGAGCTTCCTGAGTAAGTTGCTCTGTGGATTATTAAACTTGGTTAAATGTGGGTTGGTGGAGAGACAATGTACTTATTTTGTATTCACAAATAATACTGTTAGTTCTTATTTAGAATTCATGGGTTTTTCAGGTTACACACTTAAAATCTAAGATACTTTTTTGAGCAGTCACAAAAGGATTTGCACATAGTGTAGTGGATTTTGGTTGGTTTGGGGGTTGTTTGTTACAGTGTGAGCTGTAGTAATGAAACTGTGACCTGTTATTTTCACTTTCATAATTACCAAATGCAAAACTCTCAATATTTTGTTGATGTTTCTGACCAAGGTAAAGTTAGTGGCTATTTTAACACCCTTTAGTACTACAGTGAGTTTATTTACAGGGCAAAACATTATTAATAAGGTACTTTACCAAGAGACATTAACAGGAGAGTAAAAATACCATGTATGCTGGATAAAACATAGAAACATACAAACCAGAAAATATAAACAATTTTGTACTGATTTAGCTTCTGAAGATTTTGAGAAAGGTTGTTGCAAAAGCTGAATCCCCTTTGACCTCAGCCTTGACCTTGGAATAGCTGCTGTCCTCAGACCTGCTGAGGCTTATGGTTGTATGAGGGGACAGCCATTGTTTTTTAGGTGCAGTAGGGCCTGACTACATATGTAATGCCTTGTCAGTAAAAATAAGTAAATGATTTAAGTAAAGTAAGTTAACAGGTCACCTAATGAAGAGCTCAGCACTGGGGCAGTGTTGGATCTACATAATGTTGTTGTTGTTAGGACCATTGTAGCAGAGGAGTAGACTTAAGGCTGCATTCACACGAGATCGGGCGGTGCAGCGACCATTCATTTTGAATGGGGGTTATGTGTTTGGGCTGCGGCAGCCTCAGGGGGCGCCGGAAAAAATGCAGTGGCCTGCGGCGGAAAAAGTAGAAACGGAATCAACTTTCATCAGCATTTTGTGCAATCATGTTTTGGTATATGCATTGTATTGTGATGAAAACAAACTAAAAAAATATTTGTGTAAAATATGTATGACTAAAGATTATATATTTTTTTGTTTTCAGTGATGAAATGGAGAAAATTAAGATCCCTAAAGACATGGATGATGCCAAAGCTTTGGGAACTGTGCTGTCCAAATACAAAGACACCTACTACTCCCAAGTGTTGGTGGCCTACTTCGCAACATATATTTTGTATCCTTGGATAATCTATCTATCTACCTCTGTTAACTTAGCTTCCTTTTGGAGATGTTTTCAGAACTGCCCTTTTGAAATTCAGGTCTTCAAAGACAGTCTGGTTTCCAGTGATAGCTTGTAGCAACAATTCAGTTAATTTGTTTTTAACTAGGGTCAGAAGTTTACCAAAATCTTCTGAGTTTACTAAAAATCTTCTGAGAACACCTGAGCAGATTCAGGTTCTTGATCTTGTGATGCCACCATGATAAACACTACAGCTTCTTTCAGTTGTGCCCATGTTTGGGCTTACAAAACCCATCAAGCAGCATGTCCTCCATCTGAAACAGCTCAGTATCAGACGGAAATAATCTCAGTCATTCATCACGCGAGTATCAAAGAGTATAGGCTCTGAATCTGCTGGAACAACTCAAGACAATGACATTATGGCTCCAAGCCATTTATTATCTCTATCGTAAAGAAGTGTATGTGAGCTTTGGCTTGGGTGTGCAGACAGTCAAATCTTAAGCTACTCAGAATTATCAGTTTAGTTGACCTTTCCCATAGGACTGACAATATGAAGATAAAGATGGTGTAGAACTAGCTGGAGAAATACATTATTTATTCCCCCTGTGTATTTCTTTCTCCTTTTAACATGGACAGCATCAAATCAAAGATTATACAGAAAGACAAGCAGTGCTTACAGGAAAATGCTTTTGATGTATTCATTATAATTTGAACCTATTATTATTTTATTTGATGTGTATGCCTGAGTGATAACTGTATGTTTCTACAAAGTCGTTCACCTTGACGCTTCTGTCAGCCTCCAGACATTTGCGATCCCTGGATCCATCTTCCTCAGCATCCTGTCTGGATATCTTTACCCTTTCCCCTTGGCTCTGTTCTTAGTCTGCCTGGTGAGTGAGGAATGACGGTATGAAATGTGGGATTGAAAACAAATGTTGTATTGTATGATGAGCAACTGTGCACTGAAATAGTTGCCACGAGACACACTTGGTAAGGATTAAGATACACATGCTCTGTTTTGCAAGAATGGATCATGCCTCTTAAACATTATTTTTTTTTATATAAATTTCAATGAAGTCATAATTGAACATTTAAATCTGGCATGTATTGGAGCGGACAACAGTGTAAAGAATCTTAAACAATACATTAACATTGGCTGTGCTTATATTTTTAATAAGGAAAATGTCACCTTCAAATGCACAAACAGAGTCTATCTGTGCTGTAATAGTCAAGTCAGTTTTATCTATAAAGTCCAATATCATAAATTTGTCTCAAGGGGCTTTACAGTCTGTACAGCATACGGCACCCTCTATCCTTAGACCCTTGATTCAGATAACGAAAATCTCCCCAAAAGACTCCTTTAACAGACAGACATACAGTATGATGCAATAGATGTGTGTACAACATAACGTGTCATGTGCCTGTGTTGCATCATAGGCATTTGTGGCCACTCGTGGTTGGATTTTTTCTTCTCTTCTGTAATGTTTTGTTCCTGTGCTGAAGAAGTTCCTGCTCTTTGATTCTGAGAGATGATAAAATGTGATGTTTTTGCCGCAACATACAGGAAGGGCAGCGGTTAATGTGTGTTATCAGTAGGGCTGGGTATCGTTTAAAAAAATGACGATACCAATACCAGTACCCTTAAAGTGATACGATACCATTAGAGTACTTCATTTGATACCTTTTTTTCTACTTCATTTGTTGCTCATCATGTGAATGGAAGCATCCAGTTGTGTAAAATGTCACCACCACCACCGCATTTGTTTTTATCAGACGCCACAGGCGTGTAGTATAGCTATACTTTACAACGTTTTGGTGGCATCTCGGCATGCTGAGCTGCCAACTCCGTCAAATGCACCACGCTCGACTTCACCACGCCACAGACTGTATGGGTTGTAGCTGCTGCGGTAGAAGGCCAATCACACGTCGCATTAAATCGAAGAACACTTGTTGTGATTGGCTGAGAGCAAAACCATGCAAATAGTCATTTTTTTTCTACATCTGGGTGCAAAAGGGATTGAATGCAGGTATCATTTGACTGGAGAAGTTTCGATACTTCTTGGTACTGTGTTATTTCGGTCGATACCTTAGACTGGTTATCGACCAATACCCAGCCCTAGTTATCACCAAGGCCCTCAGCCTCGTCTTTGAAACTACTTACTGTGTATTCAACATACTGCTGCTAAAAGTTAAAATGACCAGTCATGAAGTTGTCATGATTTTGTTGCATTTGGAGAGCTTACATTTCCTTAGTGGGCTCTTATTTTTTCTGTTCAATTACCAGTTCAGATTTCAAATTGCCGATATATGTGTGTGTGGATTGGAAATAACCAATGTTTTCATATTTTGTGTTTTATCTGTTGGCAGTGCTCTGGCCTTGGTGCTTCCTTTTGCTATATGCTATCATATCTGGTGGGCAGACCCATTGTCTACAAATATCTCACAGAGAGAGCACAGAAATGGTCCCAGCAGGTAAAAGCCTATAACTGAAAATGTACTGTGAATAGAGGGTATATTTGTATGAACAATTTAACGTTTTCTTTTGGATTAATCGTATACAACTACCATTTTGTAAGGCACAACTGTGCAATCTAATGCAGTCCAACACAATGGCACTGCAGTAAAAGCTTATATTGTTCAGTATTTATTTATGCACCCTGTATGAATGATGTTAATTCAGCTTTAAGGTAGGCTGAAGTCGGTTTTACCAAAAGTAAATACTGGTACTGTAAAATATTATGTAACTGTTACTGAAATGACTATAACGACAAAGGTACTGATACTGTCAATATAAACTGATCATTAGGAAATTCACAGATAGGATTTACTGGTAATTCAGTGCATATGATTTACGAAATATTCTGCTCATGACTTTCTGCTGACAGGTTGACAAACATAGAGATCATTTAATCAATTACATCATCTTCCTGAGGATAACCCCCTTTCTACCCAACTGGTTCATCAACATCACTTCACCTGTCATCAATGTGCCTATGGGGGTTTTCTTCATCGGTACCTTTCTCGGTAAGACTGTCTATCCCTTCTGACTGTCTAGACCTTATTTTGGTATTAGTTGTTGTCACTGACTCACCTGTTATTTCAACCTGGCTGATTCACAGGAGTGGCACCGCCATCCTTTGTAGCGATCAACGCGGGTACGACACTGTACAAACTGACCACAGCTGGCGAGGCCGTGTCCTGGAACTCTCTGGCTGTGCTCGGCGTACTCGCCGTGCTCTCGATCTTGCCCGTCTGCTTCCAGAAAAAGCTGCAGAAGAAACTAGAGTAGAACATTAAACACCTCAGCACCTCATCTGCTGGCTGATCCCGGCGTCCCCCTCCCCTCGGCTCAGGAACGTGCAGCTGTCACTCAAGTTGCTCTGCCTCTGTCTCATACGTCAGCTGCTGGTGGGAGAATCTCTGACCACAACAAGCACTCATTGACCACAAAATGCATGCAGTGGAGGGTGGTTCCTGATGTTAAGTGTAAACTGGCCGCTGCTTGCACAAGTTTTTTGGTTTCTGTGAATTATATTGTCGATTGTGCATTTCTTGTAAATAAGAGATTTGTTTTGGATTTTATTTAAGGCACTGCTCATTATTTTATGATTTTGCCAGACAATTAAAGGTGCTACTTGTAGGATGTTGGAGTAAAACTATTAATTGTGATAGTTTTCATGGGGAAAAGGGTTTCCCTTTTCTTGCTAGAAACTGCTAAAAACTATGTAATCAGTACCTCGTTGAGGCTGTTGTTTTATTACTGGAACAACTTTTACTAGTACATTTGCTTTGGCAGTAGCATATCAATTTCTACATCCTGTTTGTAGCACCTTTAACTTCCACGCCCTTTTTGATATTTATTTTAACATGCTCGTGTCTAACTTCAACCGAATGAAGTGTACCACCACAGCAATAACTGTCACACTACTGTTGAAAGTGGATTTTTAAAAAGTAAGTTTTGATACCTGGTGCTTGCCTCGGCAAACATATGCAGTGTGGAAAGAATGAAACTGCGGAGAAGAAAAGTGGGATGACTGATCTTGTTGACATGTGGGTGAGTTCCTGTGTTCTTCCTTGAAAGGTGCCTGGATCCACTGCCACACACACTTTCACCAACTTTTGCTCATACTAGTAGCCACTATAACTTGTTAAGAACAGACTAAGCTGATGTAATATTTCCTCAAAGCACATCCATGTTGCAGGATGCCGAACAAATTTTGTATTTTATGTTAAGACGTGAGCATAGATGTCAAGACAACTGATTTATATGGTAAGAAGTACTGTATGCAACCCAGAAAAGTTAATGAAAAGCCAAACACTCATCTTGGTTTGTAAATTTGAAAAAGGGTGAGATGGGTTCTCATAAAGTTTTGCATATGGTAATGATAATGCACCTCTAGGTGTGTCCTTCTCCACCCAGTGATATCGTTTGGTATGCCAGTAAAGAAATGGAGATGATGTGGATGATACACCAGTGCCCTCAATAAGACTGCCAACGGACTGAGGTATCCAAGCCTTACCTAGCTTTTTACTGCTTCCATTCTTCACCAGGTGAAATATAATATGATGCCTGATTTATGTTTTTAGTTGTCTTTAAATTGTTTTGAATGTCTAATTTTTGTGTCCCGTGCTATAACAGCTTACTGAATTTTTCATTTAGATGTTTTTAATTTTTTGCCTGAAGGTAACTTATTGCTGCTGCTTAAAAGCATTCTGGACGGTTACTGGAGACATTGATGCAGTGAATGTACATGCAGGTAACTTATTCAACACACTTTTCTTTAATCTCTTAAAATATCTCATTTATAGAGGCAGTTGGTTTGGTGCATTTTGCGATTTCCTGTTTTTACTTTAATGTCTTATTATTCAGCAGCTTCACTGTGTACTGCTGTGATATTATTAACCTCTCAAACCCAGATGCATAAACATCAATTTATGTGAAACTTAAACTGTTCTACTGTATGGGGGATACTTATGTCTTAGCATTTTCTGCTATCATACTGTTTGTAGCAGGACGCTACTTCTTTCAAAGACTGTTTGGTTGTTTGTTTTTATGGTTCTTACTGGTTAATGTGAGAGCTGCATTCGCACGACTGAAGTTCACTGTTGTCTTGGAAAATGTATCTTCACTAAGGTGGTTGAATCAAGTGCTAAATGCTATAAATTGTTCCTAAAAATCTTATTTTTTGTCTTAATAATTAAGCTTGATTAACTTCATGGAATTTCTCCATAATGCTAAATTTGACAAGACATAAAAGATGATCGATTTCATTGATTTTTTTTCTCTAATTGTTACAATATTTACACCTAAACTTATTCTAAACTTCACGCTACACATATACTCAAATTGGATATATTCTTGCTGTTTTTTGTCCTATTACCCTATCAAAGATAATTTGTGTAGTCCTCTGTTAACATTTCAAAAAGCAGTATTATTTTGTACTGAGAAGTGATGTATTGCAGTATGAAGTGTTTACAGATTGCACGTCTGTCCTATCTAATCAAATTTGTTTTTTGTTTTTTTTATATTTATTGAATTATTAAAATTATCTTTACAGAATATGATTGAGTTTTGAGAGTTCTCTCTAAAGAGTGCATGTTTGCAGCAGGAAATTCTCATAAAGTCTAAAAGAAAATGGTTGACACTGGCATTTCAGTGTGTGTTTTAAACCATGAACAAATGTTATTATGTATATTCTATATACTGTACGTGTCAAGTCTGACTGAACAAGAGTGAGGTTTAGTGCCACCAGGTGGTGATATTGTAACATACCTGCTAAGCAGTGGTCTGTTGGATAACATGACATTCACCCTTTAACTAATATACTGTGATGTGCTGCAGTGTGAATGCTTATTACATGCATTAATCAGGGGGAATTTTACATTTAATTCAATACTAAAAAATAAAACTATGATGTTTCTTAATAATTAAAAAGTAGGAAAATGGGATCTCTGGGATAGATGTATTTTCTTCTCTGACATGCAATGACATGGCCTTTATTAGATACATGACCAATAGTGAAACATAAACCTCACTTTTGTTATAGTAAAAAGATTTGTTACAACTGGACATTCAGATAACCAATTTTCTGTATTTAGTATTCAGTATTACATTCAAGCACCGTTCTCTGTGTACAATTTACAGATGACTGTTCTACTGTATTAATTATTAATACCATTACATCACATAAAGAAACACAGGGTTAAATTAGATGCTTCTCAAGAAATAAATAACTGCTAATTCATTGCTTCAAAACGAAGTGCCAAATATAATATAATACAATAAAATGCACCATGAATATAACTACACTAGCTGCTGAGCAGGTTAACAATAATTCCTGTCAGGTTAATGGCTGTGTTACTTTATGGATTTAAGGCAGATGATTACAGCTGTTGTGCAGTTAATGGACCACAATGCATTTCGACTGCAACGCTCTGATTTCTATGGATGTGTGAAGCCAGAGACAAAACCGGAACTGATGAAAACCTCCTTCAAAATAATACAATAGTTAGTCTCATCAGCAAAAGTTGGGTGAAATAATAATATAGTAGAGTTAATTACCCCACATGGATACACAAACTAACTAAGATGACTGTTTTGACATATCATGTGTGCATTAATAAAAGAGGAAAAAGAAGACAGTACACAAGTCACACTCAAAATATAATAAATTGTACAAATATGGCAGAATTTGTAGACCGGTAGTTGTTTTTCTTGAAACACTGCAGGTTAGATGATAGAGTGTATATAAACTATAAACCAGGAGGATTATTTTGACAAATATAATTTTACAAAATATATAGGTTTAAATAGAAATACAACCTGACCTGAAAACGTTCAATGAAAAGGTGAAACACTAGCTGAAACTAAACCAAACCTGTGATCACTGATTTCTGATTGGGAACATACATTTGTTAATTGATTGTAATGTACGATGTTGCATTATGTGATTTTATGTATGATGTATTATTATGTATTTTTATGTTTTCTTAAAAGCCTAACCAGGGACAAGGTCTGCAAATTAGCTACGGCTAGAAGTCCGATATACATTGCATTGGTTGCACTTTAATTAGGTGTAACAATGCCTACATGTATTGTCCCTGTCAAATAAATTAATAAATAAATAAAATAAAATAAAAGAGGAAAAAGAAGACAGTACAAAAGTCACACACAATTTATCACCAATTGTGCCTGTACTTTTTTTTTTTCTTAGAGTGTATATAAACTATAAACCAGGAGGATTATTTTAACAAATATAATTTAACAGTGTCCATTTTAATCTCCAAATGTAACTATTGCACAATATGGCTGAAATTTTTTTTTTTTTTACCACTAGATATCATAGCTAGATACTAGATTGAAATATTTTTTTCCTGTACTCAATATTTATATTCTTGTTATATGTTCATGTCATACTTATTCTTTTGTGCATTCATTTTTTACTTGTTTCATGTATTCTTTTTTCAATTTCTGTTTGCAAAAATAAAAACCCCACATATTTAATGACGATACAGGCCAACAGCAGCATTTTAAAATTAGATAATAAATAAATAAAAGAATTAATGAATACAAAAATTAAAGTTTCTCTGAAATGCAAAGGTATAATGACAGAGGAAAATAGGACATATAAAATTATGAAGAAAAACAATATACAACTAGAATTACAATATATTAACTTATTATGCACCAAAAAATTAACTTCCATGGCCTCCGCCATTTCTGACAACGTCAACAAGCACGTCACAACTTGTAAGCTCGGAGCTTTCAGAAACTTTCCACTTACGAGGTCGTGAATACCGTTAGAGGGGGGCGTTCATATGGACTCTTCTCGTGAACACGGTAAACACGACCCCATTTGAAGGCTCCATAAATATCTGGCAGCTCCAACATTTCCCCACCAAATAATGTCAGGGTTTCCCGCAGCAATACCCCTGATAACTAATATCTTTGGGGAAACCCCAAAAAGTTGAAGGGAATAAACAAACACCTAATATAGTTTCAACTCAAATGATTCATGAATCATTTTAAAATTAGATAATAAATAAATATAAGAATTAATTAATACAAAGGTTTCTCGTCTAGATATTTTTAATTAATACAAAAAAAACGTTTCTCGTCTAGATATTTTTTTCCTGTACTCAATATGAGTTTTTGTATTCTTGTTATATATTCATGTCATACTTATTCTTTTGTGTATTGATTTTTTACTTGTTTAATGTATACTTTTTTTTCAATTTCTGTTTGCAAAGATAAAACCCCACATATTTAATGACGATACAGGCCAACAGCAGCATTTTAAAATTAGATAATAAATAAATAAATAAATATAAGAATTCATTAATACAAAAGTTTCTCGTCTAGATATTTTTAATTAATAAAAAAAAGTTTCTCGTCTAGATATTTTTTTCCTGTACTCAATATGATTTTTTGTATTCTTGTTATATATTCATGTCATACTTATTCTTTTGTGTATTGATTTTTTACTTGTTTAATTTATTATTTTTTTCAATTTCTGTTTGCAAAGATAAAAACCCCACATATTTAATGACAATACAGGCCAACAGCAGCATTTTAAAATTAGATAATATATAAATATAAGAATTAATTAATACAAAAATTAAAGTTTCTCGTCTAGATATTTTTTTCCTGCACTCATTATGATTTTTTATATTCTTGTTATATATTCATGTCATACTTATTCTTTTGTGTATTCATTTTTTACTTGTTTCATGTATTCTTTTTTTTCAATTTCTGTTTGCAAAGATAAAAACCCCACATATTTAATGATGATACAGGCACACAGCAGCATTTTAAAATTAGATAATAAATAAATTAATAAATATGACAATTAATAAATACTTTAATTAATACAAAAAAGTTTCTTGTCTAGATATTTTTTTCCTGTACTCAATATGATGTTTTATATTCTTGTTATATATTCATGTCATACTTATTCTTTTGTGTATTCATTTTTTTACTTGTTTCATGTATTCTTTTTTTCAATTTCTGTTTGCAAAGATAAAAACCCCACATATTTAATGACGAAACAGGCACACAGCAGCATTTTAAAATTAGATAATAAATAAATAAATATGACAATTAATGAATACTTTAATTAATACAAAAAAGTTTCTTGTCTAGATATTTTTTTCCTGTACTCAATATGATGTTTTATATTCTTGTTATATATTCATGTCATACTTATTCTTTTGTGTATTCATTTTTTTACTTGTTTCATGTATTCTTTTTTTCAATTTCTGTTTGCAAAGATAAAAACCCCACATATTTAATGACGAAACAGGCACACAGCAGCATTTTAAAATTAGATAATAAATAAATAAATATGACAATTAATGAATACTTTAATTAATACAAAAAAGTTTCTTGTCTAGATATTTTTTTCCTGTACTCAATATGATGTTTTATATTCTTGTTATATATTCATGTCATACTTATTCTTTTGTGTATTCATTTTTTTACTTGTTTCATGTATTCTTTTTTTCAATTTCTGTTTGCAAAGATAAAAACCCCACATATTTAATGACGAAACAGGCACACAGCAGCATTTTAAAATTAGATAATAAATAAATAAATATGACAATTAATGAATACTTTAATTAATACAAAAAAGTTTCTTGTCTAGATATTTTTTTCCTGTACTCAATATGATGTTTTATATTCTTGTTATATATTCATGTCATACTTATTCTTTTGTGTATTCATTTTTTTACTTGTTTCATGTATTCTTTTTTTCAATTTCTGTTTGCAAAGATAAAAACCCCACATATTTTATGACGAAACAGGCACACAGCAGCATTTTAAAATTAGATAATAAATAAATAATTATTATATTATTTATTTATTTTTAATGTAATCTAATTAATTTTTTATTTATTTTGTATTTAAACTTTTTTATTTTTATTTGTATTATATAATAATAATAATTATTATTATTAATTAATAAAAAATTAAAGTTTCTCGTCTGTTATAAATGTGTGTAAACGTTGTTTTATTGTGAAGGCTCGTGGCCGGATGTGTGGTAGCCGTTGCTGTTAGCAGAGAGCAGGCTAACTGGAACTAGCTCAGAGTCAGTCCTGATTTAGAGCTTCGCAGTAACACAGCAGCATCCGTGATGATGATGATGGCAGAGAGAAATCACTCCTCCGGGTTCCTCTAATATGCTCCCTGTTGGGAGGATAAAGGAACCACTGGACCAGCCTCAAGATGACCACCGGATTCAGCTCCGGTTCCTGCCGGTTCGCAGACTATTTTGTGATCTGCGGACTCGACACCGACAGCGGACTGGAGCCAGACGAACTGTCCGGTAAGAACAGCAGAGCAACCGTCGTCAGGGGGTGAATGACGGGCTGAGGGAGGAAGGAAGGAAGGGGTGTTATAACATCATGTCAGCTTTATTAAGTAGCATGTAATGTGTGTTAACGTGTTTATGTATTGGTGTAACATGTAATATATGTTAACATTAATACTCAGCGGACATACAGTCAGGCCTAGCTCCTCTCCTCTCAGCCTGGCTGGTACTGCTCGATGAGGAGGATTACTGCCTTGTTGTTTCCTTTAACACACTGACATGAATCTTAATTTACAAAGCTTGTCGATAAATTCCCTCCTGATTTGTATACTCTATATATCTAAAATGTTTTTATGTCGGTTCTGTGCAGCAATACATGTTTAATGTGAGCAACACTTTACTGTTACAGTGTATTGAGACATTGGTTGATGGTGTATAATACTGATGCTAGAGGATGTTGTCACAGTGGCTCCTAGCTGTCACCTGGTTATTTATCAGGTATCAAGGTAGCAACACACATGGGCGGATTATTACCCTATAGGGCACAAATATACCATACCACCCCCCATACGACCCCTGACATCCTCAGCATCCACCAGAGATCCACATTGTGCATGCAACCATCCTCCTCTCAGCCTGTCTGTTCACTGCTCGATGAGGAGGATTATTGCCTTGTTGTGTCTCTTTAACGCATTGACAGGAATATTAATTTTTCAAAGCTTGTCGATAAATTCCCTCCTGATTTGTATAGTCTACATATCTAAATGTTTTTAATGTCGGTTCTGTGCAGTAATACATATTTTAATGTGAGCAACACTTTACTGTTACAGTTAATAGAGACATTGGTGTTGGTTGATGGTATAATACTGATGATATTATGTTATTACAACAGAGGATGTTGTCACAGTGGCTCCTAGCTGTCACTTGGTCATTTATCAGGTATCAAGGTAGCAACACACATGGGCGGATTACCTTATAGGGCACAAATATACCATACCACCCCATACGACCCCTGACATCCTCAGCATCCATCAGAGATCCACATTGTGCATGCAACCATCCTCCTCCAGTAGCCTCCTTAGAGGGCACACCCTTCCCTTCACACACAATTATAGAAAACATCTTAAACATATGAGTACAATAGGCTGTGACACACCTGGATCCTCTTTTGATTATGATTTTACCTGCATGTGTTCTGATTGAAAGAGAGAAGATTTGCAAATATTATCAATATATTTTATATTTATATTCATATTTATATTTATATTTATATTTTATATTATATATATTATATTTTATAATATATTTTATATATAATATATTTTATATATTTTATTAATATAATTATTGTCTGATGTTCTGTTTTAGCAGTTACCATATCTTTTACTTTATTAATATGCTTTTATTGTCTTGTGAAGCACTTTGTAACATCTGTTTTGAGAAGTGCTATATAAATACATGTATTATTATTATTATTATAAATATATCTGCATGTGAAACTGTAGCCTGCAGGGTCCCTGAGCATGAACTGACTGAAATGGAAATTACGGCATGGCAACAGTGCTGTTTTTCCTCTCTATAGTCCTGATCAGATGACTTTTCAGATGTACTTCGATTATAATGAGAGTACATTTTAGCATGAGCCAGTAGGTGTGGGCAATATGACAATATATAGCCTACCATGAAAAAGTTGTTAGAGATTTTGTCATACCGTTAATGCTGTGGTAGTTTAATACCTTTTAATATTGTCACTGAATTACACAAAAATAGACATTTACATGGTATTCATGAACCGTTTGTCATTTGACTTTCCATTTGAAAATGTACTGTAGGGCTGCAACTGATGATTATTTTCATTGTCTTTCAATCTGTCGATTATTTGCTCCATTAATCGATTAGTTGTTGGTCTATAAAAGGTCAGAAAATGGTGAAAAATGTTGATCAGTGTTTCCCAAAGCCCAAGATGACATCCTCAAATGTCTTGTTTTTGTCCACAACTCAAAGATATTCAGTTTACTGTTAACTAATTAATCAATTATCAAAATAGTTGACGATTGATTAAATAGTTGACAACTAATTGATTAATCGTTGCAGCTCTAATTTACTACACCATTAATATCCCACAATGCAATGCGGTAGTGACGACAACGTTCATAACGGACGTTGAGAGACAGCTCTGTAACACCAATAACACTTCAATTTAACTGTAAGTAAAAGATTTCACTTTGCTAGGCGTGACATATATTTTGAATTAATTCAGACTTTGATTCTCACAAACTGTCGTTTTGGTCACATGGGGTTGGCACAGGTTACCATGGTTACACGTATCCAACCGGCAAGAAGACTCTCAGGAAGTGACGACGTACATCACGCTCAATGCATCCGTAAAGATACACACTACTGTTTATTCACACAAAAGTGTGTTTAATGATAGTACACATATTGAGTATGTGTATTGAGTATAGTGCATAGTGTGTGATTTCGGACGAAGCCCATGCCAATATTGATATTTTGATACAAAATTACATATATACTGTAATAGAGGATTATATCCATATCAATCACTTCAGATATTACAAATGGTAAACACTTTTTTCTGTGTTTAAGGATTGTGATGTCTCAATTAACTTGAATATTCTGATGGAAGTCTACAAGTGGCAGTAGGCAGTATATTTTTGGTATCATTGGGCAAAAATTCCATAATAACCTTTCAGCATATTGTAATTCAAGTGTTCTGAGAGAAAACTAGACTTCTGCACCTCCTCATGGCTCTGTTTTCAGGCTTTAGAAAATCTAGCCCGCGACGGGAGACTTTGGCCAATCACAGGTCATTTCATTGAGAGAGCGTTCCTATTGGCTGTGCTCCGGTCATGTGACCGGAACTTGGCGTTCCTTCACCAGATTTCACAATGGCGGTGGCGTCACAAAATTTCTCATTTCACAGCTAAACCGTGCACTACAAGATGATTCTGAAGACATTTGAGGCGAGAAATAGGCATTAACGTAACATAATATTGATTCACATTTGATCAGCGCTGCCTAGTTTGACTGTCGGAGTTCGCGAGTGATTGACAGCCGGCTCTCATAGACGGCAGCTGGACAGTGGACCTCAGATCAGCTCTTACTGCTTGTTTTCCTCCGGTATGGGAAATCTTGCAGATGCCATTAGGAGCACCGGAGGACACAGAGGCACATGATTTTTTTCAGGTTACCTGTTTCATGTACTGTATTACTGTCACGATATAGCGACCGTTTTATAAAAATAACTTTTTTTAATCATATTTGCTCCAATCTCGCCTACTTCAGCTTTAAGATCTGACAGTAGGCCTACACAGTTGGGAATACTTAGTTCTTCCAAACTTTATCATTGCTTAGTGTTGGAGACACTTGCACACATGTAGTTATTTACCATCTTGTGAGAAATGATCACTGAATCCAAGATGCAACCTACCAAGCTGCAGTTGTTGAGTGACAAGCTAATCCCAAACATGAACAAAGTGATTCTGTGAAGCTGGTTGGGTAGCCATGACAACTGACAGACGGCACGTGACAGGGTATGTTACCATAACTGCACATTTCATTTCAAAAGAGCAGGTCCTAACAAAGACATGCACATCCATTTTGTCGTGGCCCCAAAAATGGTAAACTACTTCTCTCAAAAGACTCCTGTTATTTTCCTTATTTGTTACATGAGAGAAGATTTATGTAGGCAATTATTTCACGATTCTTGTGAATGAAATTAATTTGATTTTCTTGTCTCTTCCTGTAAGTGACAGATGGGTGTGTTGGAGTTTCTGGGGTTGTTGAGTGGCCAATATAGTTTGCCCAAAAGCTGCTTTCACCAAGGAAAGACGATGTAATAATTCTTAATATTCTTGAGTCTTTGTCTCCTCTGGGAGTCGTGACAGACCCAAGACATCAGTGGAAGTAGGAGTTGTGTCTCCTAAATTAGACTTTAGACAATGGAGATTTGTGTCATTTTGGAGTGTATGTACTGGTGCCTTCAAATGAAACTCGCGAGCTCGTGTTTACAACATGGGAAGTCGTGTACACGATATGCTTGGCGTTCAAGTGGTTAAGTCATGAGAACACCGCTGTTAAGCAATGGCAATATTAACGTTACTGTCTAGAGTAAGCCTCACAGAGGCTAAAAATTTAGCATGCTAACAAGTGGGTAACATAATGTAGGAAATGCAAAGGCATAATGACAGAGGAAAATAGGACATATCAAATTATTGTAATAAAATTACAATATATTAACTTATTATGCACCAAAAAATTCACTTCCATGGTCTCCGCCATTTCTGACAACGTCAACAAACACCCCACAACTCGTAAGCTCGGAGCTTTCAGAACCTTTCACTTACGAGGTCGTGAATACCGTTAGAGGGGGGCGTTCATATGGACTCTTCTCGTGAACACGGTAAACACGACCCCATTTGAAGGCTCCATAATTATCTGGCAACATTTTCCCACCAAATAATGTCAGGGTTTCCCGCAGCAATACCACTGCTAACTAATATCTTTGGGGAAAGCCCAAAAGGTTGAAGGGAATAAACAAACACCTAATATAGTTTCAACTCAAATGATGTACTCATCGCTGCATCTCCATTCAGACAGAGCGGCTAACATGAGCTAGCCTTAAGCCTGTTGTGAGTGTTAGGGTGTAAGCTCTCGTTGGCCGGGTCACTGCTCCTGCTTCAAACAACAATCCAATTAGCTCAGCCATTTTAACTTGTCTTGAGGGAAAAAAAATTGACTTGTCTTGAGAAAAAAAAATTGACAACTGCTGTTCACAACACAGTGATTAATAGAGAATTCTGTTATCTCTAGTTTCTGTGTGATTCATTGTGACTCAGCAGGTAGTGAGAAGCCTGTAGAGATAATGTTGTGGTCAAAAGAAAGTTCTTTCCTCCTTAAAGCCAAACTTAACCATAAATCCTTTTTCAAAGACTCAACCTCTTTACTTCCTATTTTTTTTACTTCCTTTAATTCAAGTTCCTTTTTTCAAGTTTCGCTAACATTTACTTGAAATTTATGAAATAAATAGAAGTCCAAGAACATGAGCAGTACAGGTAGATCTAGTTGATCAGACTAAGGCCATGTCAGTACCAAGTAAAGCTTTTCAAAGATGTTCAGGAGAGTTTGGTGCCATGAGTAGCAGCAAAATGAAGAAGGCGACTTCTTGTTTTCTGTCAGCTGATTAGACAGCTTGTCATTCAACTCTCAGACATAATTATCTGCCGCGTGAACACCATATTCGTGTAAAAGACATAAATAAATACATATTTTTTTAAAAATACATGTTTATTATATTGCGTAATGTCCCATTGATTGGCTTCCCCTCTCACCTTTCAAATGGCTCTAATGGCATGGAATAAGATGTTTTCTTCCGTCATTATAATCTGCTATTGAGTGTGTGATAAGGGTTCTTTGAGGTCTCTCTGACTAGACAAAAAAACATAACCGCTTGAAAGCTTGCACCGAAACTGAGGCTCTGTGGTCTAACATCACTGAAGCTGCTCTACTTAACATGAATGTTGCTGCTGTTTACTGTAGAAAGAGGTTAGGGGCTTGCCCTTGTTGACTTTCAGTTTAAGTTGAAGAGAGGAAATGGTGCGGAAATTCCATTGTTACAGGTTACATATGTCAGCTAAACATCCTCTATAGGTGTACCTAGAAGTTCTTTTGCATTTTAAATAAATGTTTGTGCCTTGTTGGATGCATTCAAGTGTGTCGTGTCAGATTTGAATCTTTACTTGTGATGGAGTACTTCTTCTGTTTTTTAGTCTTTACAGAGAGTTCATATTCTTTTTCACAAAATATTGTAGGGTTGCAGCTAACGATTATTTTCATCGTTGATTAATCTGTTGATTATTTTCTCGATTAATCGATTAGTTGTTTGGTCTATAAAATGTTAGAAAATGGTGAAAAAATGTTGATCAATGTTTCCCGAAGGCCAAGATGACGTCCTCAAATGTATTGTTTTGTCCACAACTCAAAGATATTCAGTTTACTGTCATAGAGGAGTAAAGAAACCAAAAAATACTCACATTTAAGAGGCTGGAATCAGTGATTTTTTTTCTCAAACATTACTCAAACTGATTAATTGATCATCAAAATAGTTGGTGATTAAATAGTCTAAAGTACTGTGTATGTTTGGTAATACAGGGATGTTTCAGATATCTTTCATGTGCGGCTAGATTAGTACAAAACTGTAAATATGTGAAAAGTTAAGTCAACAATTAAAGTTCTAATTTTGCAGATGATAACAAGAGTAAATGCTTATTCAACCTTTTTGAAACATACTTGAATACCAGCGCTGGAAAAAAAAAATAGTTGATAAATCAATCAGTCAATTGACATAAAATCAAATGCCAACTATTTTGATAATCAATTAATCGTTTAAGTCATTTTTTTAAGCAAAAATGCCAAATACTCTCTGGTTCCAGATTCTCAAATTTGAGGATTTGCTGCTTTTCTTTGTCATTTATGATATAAAACTGAAAATCTTTTGATTTTTGACTGTCGGACAAAACGAGACATTTGAAGACGAGACCTTGATCTTTAGGGAACTGTGGCAGTAATTTTATAGAGCAAACAATACATCCATTAATTAAGAAAAAAAGAACATATTGATCAATAATGAAAATAATCGTTTGTACCGTAAATACTTTACCACTTTTTTGTAAAGAAATGCGTGCGTCAGCTGTAACTGAAGACCGTTTTGAGCATCATAAACAAAAAATGTCATGAAGCTGTGAAGAGGCAGTTCAACCTCATCTTAAACAACAGATACTGAGGATGGCAACTTAGCAGCCCTACTCACTTAGTAATTACTGAACAGATGGCTGGACATTATTCAGCAATTATAATGATTCAAACATTTTGAATTAATTAAAGTAACCTTGCCTCAAACTTTGCTGACAGAACTGTTGATAGATACTTGGTGCCATGAATGAAATGAGCCAAATCAAACTCTCTCTAGTGATGTAACAGAACCACGGTACATTCCTCATTTCCAATGTGATGCAATCGTGATTCATGTACAGTGAAACACAAAGAAACGACCAAGACTTTCTTTAAGCGCAGTGTTTGGCAGCGCAGCGAGGGCCTGATTAGCATATGTATGACCCTGCAGCCTCACAGGCGACACTGGAAACACAGGCAGCTGAGGGACATAAGTACACTCGCACACAGGCTCCACTCATTCAAATGCTAAATATCCTTTTGAATTTCCCAGGCCGCCTCTCTCCCCCAATCCTACTCAGCAAACAAATGAGGATGAATGGCTCAACATGAAAGCTGGCTTTAAATGCATAATGTGGGCTTTCATATTTTCACTCAGTTGTTTATTTATGGGCCTGTTAAAGGGTCTACTGTCAGTGTTTTAAAAATCTGCTTGAAAATGTATCAGGGACATTTTGAATGCAGTTTGAAGAGGCATTACAGATTTCACAGGGCTTTGAGGGTGCAGAGTATCTTGAGCTTTACACAAAATTATTACAAACTCTGAAGCTGACCATAAATAAGCTTGTAGAAAATACTGGCTCATAGGGCTGCAACTAATGAATCATGGAATGACAATGACAACGATGGAAGCTAAGGATTCAAGGTGCTTTATACGATATTCAGAACATTAATATAGCAGCAAACAACTATTTGTAATGTAAAGATATAGTGTAGTATGCATGTTCGTGCATGTGAGCGTGCCCCACTAGCTAGTTCATAGCCGCCGCTCTGCACTGCAGTCATACGGCAGTTATAGCAGAAAACGCAGCACCGACCGACGGCGCCATTGCGAAGCGTAGCGCCCACCCTCTGGTTCTCAGGTAAACACTGTTAGCTCTGTCAGCACTGTTGCCGTTGTTTTCACTGTTAGCGCTGTTAGCACTGTTAGCTGCAAGCCGCCGGCTCAGCTGTCGCCATGTTGAGAGCTGTGTGGAGGCAATAGATATGCTCTCAATCGCGCATTTAGAACCTTTAAAGTGTACAATCTGCAGTTTAAATCAATTAGCTTTTCAATTCTGGGTGCTTCTTCTTCTTCTTCCCTAGTGGTTACCCACTAATTTGAATGAGGAAAGACAGTGATGTTACTGGAACAAGTGAAAAAATACAAATCGGAGAAACCATTTGTGAAATGTATAGCCATTTATTGAAAACCCCCACATTGTCTCTGTTGGGAGTACAAGCTGTGAAGGCTGTGAGTTTAAGCTGAGAGTGAGCTATCATGTCCTGTCAGCGCCGGGTCCTCTGGGTGAATAACCGTTGATGTTTTTTGCTGCTGAGCTATTTTGAAGCGTCAGCAGCATCTTCACCGGAATTCTGCTGCGGGCAGTCAAGTGGAGTCGTGCTAGAGTATAGATTTCTAGACCGAGAGATACATCCGTTTATGTCTGAGCCTAGTGGGCCACGCTACACTAGGTGAGAGGGTGTGTGAGCACAGGAGGGGTGCAGAGCTGTGGGTGGTCCCTGGCTGACTGGATGAGGGAAAACGGCGAGGAGCCAGAACTCAGTGACGCTCTCTACTCCCACTGCTACCGGTCCACACTCTCATGGCATCACGCCCTCAATTTGTTTGGAAAATATGACAAATGTAGAAAATGTTTACACGGTAGAGCTTGTTGGTGCTCATTTCAACGAGTGTCTTCCTGAGGTGAGGCAGCCAGCTTGTAATTAGCGCTAATTACCAGGTGAAGGTTGAAAGAAGGAACAGATGTGTAGTCTGAGCCAACTGTAAAGCTGTGACAGTTGAGGTGTGCAGGGATAACACCACTATGGAGGATCATGTTACCAGAATTACAGTTAAAAGCTATTCTAGGAGCCAAAATGAGCATTTAGCCTGTATTGTTTATTATTATTTGTTTAGGCTGCACCACGTTCTTTTGGTTAGTATCATTTCCAGTAACTGGCACAGGCGTGTGGTTTCACATATTTTACCTGTTCACTGGGACTGCGGGATTTAGACATAGAGGGTGAGTTAGGCTTGGACATTTTCTGTTGGCCTAGGTCCTACTTTAATTTATCCATAACAGTTGTCATTATTTTCATTTAATAAACAGTCAAACGCATATGGTTTTAAGTATGGATTTGTTTTACGGGTCACAGTAAAGAGCCTAGTACTTAGCCTCTTAGCGGCTGTTTGATTGATAGCAGTTGCTACAATTATGTCATAAACAATTTGCTTATATATGCTTTTGTTTTCTTCTTTCATTACATTTTTCTTTTCATATTCCATGTTTCAATTTAAGTTTAATTTTTTAGTTGATTTTAGCATTTACAGCATTTTCCATTTACAATATCCATTTGTCATTTCAATATCCTTTTGTCATTTCAATATCCTTTTTTAGTTACCTTTTTCTTTTTATCATTTAATCATGGAGCCATCACAGTGGTATAAAAATGTCAAAGAAATATTAAGGAACTAATCTTTTCCCCATCCCTACTAATCTTAATAATAGTCTGACATATCTTTGGTTGCTGATGTCTAACTATACATTCCTGCTTAGTTTCTTCTCTGTGGGCAGTTTAGATATGAAAGTAACCAACAGATTAAACCACTTAATCCCTTAATGAACTCTTACTTCAACTAGGATTCTCAGTAAATGCTTTCCAAGATTAAACATAAGTGTCTTGTTCAAACAAATGCAGTAGAGAGAATGAATGTAATCATCAGGGAAGAGAGTTGAGAGAGTCATCATTTCTTGTCTCTCTGTGCGTGTCACCATTAAGTCATATCATAAATGCAATGAAAATGGATTTTCCTCACCCCTAACTACATAGGCCACATCAACCTTTACCTTGAAGTTGACCTGGTGTAACTAGAAAAGAGTCGATGTGTCACACAGCTCACATTTGGCATGCTGCATTAATGTGTGTTTCTACCAGCAGGACTGTTTCATTGGTGCTCGGCAAATGTCATGCATGAAGAGGAAACAGCAAAAAGCATTGCCTTGTTACATAAAGGGTGTTTTTTTTGTGCAAAATGTTAGATAATCTCACTCAGCAGCTCCAGTCAGTCTGCAATACAAGAGCAGCCATTCACTCAGCAAACCTCATGACTGTCTAGTGATGGGATCTTTGAACTGTTTACCACACCTTGAGATGTTTATTCCACATGTGATTAAATGTTGAAAATGTATTGAAATGTCATATCATTTCTTTGTAAAATACTTTTCCTCTCCATACCATCTTACAAGGCTATCTATATTACTCTATATTTTTCTTTATTGTCAAGAAAGACTAAAACCAAGAATGTGTTTGTTTCTCAATAATTTCCTACTTCCTTACCCCGTCTGTGGCACTCTGAATTCATTCTTACTGAAGAAATAACTCTTAACACAGGTCACAAATATGTGCATTTAAAAAAAGTAATTCACTAAAACAGCTAAAAACTGCCTGCAAAACTCATGACTTTCCCATCAGCCTCAGCTGTACTTTTGTTTAGTGCTATAAAGCGCTTCAGGGATGATGTATTTTTGTAGGCCAACCAGGAAGTTAGCATCGCCCCGGTTCCCTCGACAAAAAGCCAATGAGATTTTTCCATTGGGTTTTGGATTATTAGAGAGAAAATAAGGTCTGTGGAAAACAAACATTTATGATACTTACACGTTTTGTTCAGCAAGATAATCGTCACAAATGAACACCACTTTTAGGATTTTTGAAGTGTGAATGCAATCACTAGAAGTAAAAAGCTAACGTTAGGCTATAAATGAACTACACAACGGTGGCATGAACGTCAGTATAAACAACAACGCTGTAACAGCGAACGAGTTGGCGTGATGGCGTTTAGTAGTCTCAATTAACCACTTGTTAGCAACCGCTTTTTTTAAGAAACATTAAGGCTTCAAAGTTCACTAGTGGGGTATTTGTTAATGTATTTTATGTTGTAGAACAAAACATTAAAATCTCTTAAGCTTGTGTTAACCACAGACCTTATTTCAGGCATCTAACTAAAAACCCATTAAAAGAAAACATTGACATCCAGATGAAGGAACCGGAAGTGTTAAAATGCAAACTCATTTCCTGGGTTTTAGGACTCATTCCTGTAACACACACACACACTATTAGCAAATGTTGGCATGCTAACACGCTCAACTAAGATGGTGAACATGCTAAACATTATACCTGTTAAACATTAGCATGCTACTATTGTCATTGTGGGCATGTTAGCATGCTGACATTAGCTCCAAGCACCACTGTGCAGCTTCACAGAGCTGCTAGCATGGCTGTAAACTCTCTGTGGTGAGCTTATAATCCATATCAGAGCCGTATGGATTTGCATGATCTCTGGAAGGAGAGGAAACTACGACACACAAAAACGCTGTATCCTCGTCTCATAACCCCAGCAGCTGGCTGGAATTAGCATACCCACCTGACGGAGAGACACGATAACGTCCTGTGTCTGTGGGCAGTGATGCGCTACCCATCCACAACCAGGCTTTTAATTCTACTTTTGTTTTATTTGTTGTGTAGCTTTATGCCAGTATATAGAGGCTACTAAATTCAGAGATGGGGCCAGAGGAAAATTGGCGGGGGCAGATGAAGGTAACCCTCCCACCACACACACGCCTCCCCACTCTTAACCTGAGCTCAGCTTTAACCCTTCAACCTTTAACCTGGCTCACCTTGTTTTTTTTTTACATTAAGCAGCCCCAGCCCCTTTTTGTTACTTCAAATTTTTCTCAGTTATTTTCTGCACAGGTGTGGGGCCCTTTCTGTTTTTTGCGCACTCTGATTTCTCTTCTCCCCTCCTCCCTCACATCCTTCAGCAGCAGCTGAACAATGAGCTGATGTTTGACAATCACTGCTTCTGTTTCTCTCACACACACACACACAAATCCAGTGCTGCCTGCGCTGGCATTGCTTGGTCAGTGTTTACTCTCCCCCCACACTCTGAATGACTTTTCAGTACTGCCTTGGTGTTTGCATCACTTCTGCTTTACTCCGGGTTCAAATGAACTCAGTTTGGGCTTTCTATGATTGATTATTTTATGTGTTCCTTTTGTATTGTCATTAAAGCTGTCAGGAAGCATTAAGATCCATAAAGTAAATCATCTATTTTGGAGTATTGGATGCTTCCTGTTTGAATATTTTATTTCGTTTACTCTCTAAAGCGGGATGCAGATGACAGCTTTATATGATGCAATACAATCTTCCTCTCAAGACAAATATGCTGACTTGCTCTTTCCTCTGGAGCTGCGCCTGGCACTTTAAACCTGCTTCTGATCAGATTGTTTTTCTGCTCCTCCTTCCACATCTGGAAACTTGTGCTAACTCGTTGTCTCCTTTTTGTTTCGTTTTTTTTTCGCTCTCTCTCTGTTTTGTTTCATTTCCAGGTGAGAATTTTGAGCAGAGTCCACTGCGGAGAACCTTTAAATCCAAAGTCCTAGCACATTATCCAGACAATGTCGAGTGGAATCCATTTGACCAGGATGCAGTTGGCATGGTACGATCTCTACACAGTTAAAGCATTTCCTTCACGTCATTTAAGAATAATAGCATGACTGGGAGATAGGGTTGAAATCAGTATCACAAAATTAATATAAATATTTTTCCTTTGTATCGTGATACAGCAAATGCATGCAAATTCACAAATTCAGTTGATGTTAAATGTAGGCCTGGGCGATAATTCAGTATGATAATTTATCAACTTTCAATGGAATCATATCGTGATGAAATGTTATATCGAGATATCGTGATTCACGATACACAATTACGGCGTCTAAATTGATAATAACAAGCACATACTAACTCAAACAATCTGATTACTCTGTATTTGTGTGCATGCATGTAAACATAGTCAGTGTATAGTTGGAAATATTTATTCAATTTTTTTCTCTATAATTTCACTTGAAACTGTTATGTTCATCTTACGATACGATACAACTTTATTGTCAGTTTGCACTGAAATTCATTTTGCATCCATGGGCAGCTCAGTTTGAGAAAACGTACACATACCATAGACATACTGTTACCATTGCACTAAAGTTCTTAATTAAATGAGAAAATACTCAGTACTTTTCTTTTGTCAAGTATTTAATTCACACAGAAATATACAAAAATGCCATGTGGTTACTTCATATAGTGAAGACTATTTACGTATTGCATTTTGGCCATATCGCTCAGCCCTACTTAAATGCATTGAGCTGTGTTCCACTGTTATGCAATACTAACATGTATAAAAGGAAAATATCAGTAACTAATTTTGTTGGTTTTCTTAGAATCATTAAAGGAATAGTTCTACATTTTGGGAAATATGCTTTCTTTCCATGTGTTAGACTAACTTTCCTCAACCCTCTGATGCCTTCTCTATCCGTCCTCTCACAGCTCTGTATGCCAAAGGGTCTGGCGTTCAGGACGCAGGTTGATTCCCGGGAGCCCCAGTTCCACTCCTATATCATCACTAGGGAGGACGGCTCTCGGACCTACGGCTTCGCCCTCACCTTCTTCGAGGAGGTGACCAGTAAGCAGATCTGCAGCGCCATGCAGACTCTTTACCACATGCACAACGCGGAGCAGTACGACATCTTGCACACTCCCACCTCGCCGCCGGGACCCGAGGACCAGCGGCACCTACACCCACACCATCACTCACACCCACACTCCCAGACTCGCCCCGTGCTCCACGCGGCGCCCGCCATCTCCCGCCTGCAGCGCTTCAACTCGTACGACATCAGTCGCGACACGCTGTACGTGTCAAAGTGCATCTGCCTGATCACACCCATGGCCTTCCCTCAGGCCTGCAGGAAGGTGCTAAAGCAGCTTCACCAGGCGGTCTCGTCCCCCCAGCCCCCGCCCCTTCCGCTGGAGAGCTTCATCTACAACATCCTCTATGAGGTTCCCCTGCCGCCCTCTGGGCGCTCCCTCAAGTTCTCCGGCGTGTACGGACCCGTGGTGTGCCAGAGGCCGAGCACATCTGAGCTGCCACTCTTTGACTTTGCCATCAGTGAAATGATTAATCTGCTGGGGATGGAGAACGTTCTCCAGCTGTTCACCTGCGCCCTGCTGGAGATGCAGATACTGCTCTACTCACAGCGTAAGTAGTCGTCCTGCAACTGTTACACTCAGTGTTCTCATGTAGCCTTTAGCATCCTGTCACATTAGGGTGCATTGATTAAAAGTACCTATGCATCTTGCTCACATTACAACCATATTTTAAAGACAAATAGACAAGTAGTCAGGCTTACATTGAAATCCTGTGTTATATGGACACAATTCATTAACACTATACATGTTTTCTGAAGAGCTGGAGGCAAGGAAAAATCATGCATTATCTTTAACAGCTGTTAGAGGTCATGTGAGCCTGTTAGTAGAGGCTGTCTCAAGAGACGTGTCTGCAGCTGGGGGACATATCAGTGTCATGACATGAGACTAGATATTGTCTGGGGACCTGGTTGTTACACACTGGTGTAGCTTCAAGCCTTTTTTCCGTGTTTATAAATTGTGGATGGATGGAAATGGAAAGAAGACTTAAATTACTATTTTTGTCGTCATAGAGAGGGGGAGACGCGATATCGTTTAAAAATGGGGATAACAGCGCACATTTTCAGAAGGTCTCACCAAGTAGACATTCATAGTGTTGCATTCCGATGTTGACATGAAAAGTGAAAGAGATTGTTGTGTCATGAATGGGGAAAAAAGCTCCTTTCTTTCCTCCACACAGCTGGCCAATAACTGCGTGAAGTCGGTGTGAATGTGGGATTGTTCTTTTCGCGAAGTGGACGGACATAGCCCTTTCTTATCAGACGTCAGAAAAGTGTGAGGGCAGGGGGTCTCCGAGGCTATTCGACCATCTGACAAGCACTTCTAGAATGTAGTATATTGGCTCCTTAAACCTGCAGTAGGCAGAATATTTTTGGCATCATTGGGCAAAAATTTCATAATAACCTTTCAGCATATTATAATTCAAGTGGTCTGAGAGAAAACTAGACTTCTGCACCTTCTCATGGCTCTGTTTTCAGGCATTACAAAATCTATCAATCACAGGTCATTTCAGAGAGAGAGCGTTCCTATTGGCTGTTCATTCAACGGCGGCAGCTGTCAATCACTCGCAAACTCTGATTAAACAGTCAAACTAGGCAGCGCTGATCAAATTTAAATCAATATTCTGTTACTGTAATGCCTATTTCTCGCCTTAAATGTTTTCTAAAACAACACACCAGCAGCATACTATGGATAAGTACCTCATACAAACCCACTTCAAAACACCCAAACTATCCCTTTAATAGAAACACCATAACTCAATGTAGTCTTCAGTGGCCAAAACAAAACTATTTGGCTGTTGAGCTCTTTGTGCATCATCAGTTTCATGGTCTGTTTCACCCAGAATCCTAGACGCAGAAAATGAATACACTGAAAAGGAAATGTTGCAGCTTGTGTCACTGCTACACTGCCGCTCCGTAATCCAGCTCTTTTGCCAACTTCAGAAATTTTAGGGTTTAAATAGTCTGGATGGTTGTTGTATAGGAACAAAAGGCATGGCCTTTAGGCGAGGACACATGTTTGATATGCATGGTGGAACTATTATCCAAGAGATTACATAACCTGTTGAGTGTTTCCATTAAAGTGATGCAGTGTGAGTACCAGCCTGTGTAAACGTTGGTCCCCCTCCTCACCCATCACCGGCTGCTCCTTCTACCAGGACTCACATGCAAATGTGTGTGTGAGGATCGTCTTGTGTGCACATTTGAGCTGCTAGGCTATGCAGGCCTTTTTTGGTGATTCTTTGTGATTCATCCTTTAAGCAAATCACACAGTTGACAATCAGTTACTTCATTTTATAGGAGCTTTTGATTTAAAAAACAATTTGGCAGTCCCAAAATGCAGAGAGCTCGATCCCTGTTCGTATTTATTCAATCGTAGTAACTGCTGTGTGTGTGTGTGTGTGTGTGCAAGGAGAAACAAGGAAATCATTTAAGGATGCTGGGTCTGGTCTGGTGATTGGATCCATTACAATGGCAAGAGAAGGCAAATGGTTTACAAAACGCCAGGGGCCGGGGGGAGAGGAGCTCTTAAGGGGGGGGAAGCTCTGGTGTTGCTAGGCGACCCAGAGACAGGGAGGATGGCAGTGATGCAGGATGATTATTATTGGTTGGAAGTGACATCATGCCTCTTTTATTCCCCCCATGAGGTTGATCACTGCAGAACGTGTGAAGGGTGTTGTGTAGAGTTAAGCCCTGGCAATCTTCCACTGAGAAGAAATGAGGGGTTGTTAGGAAAAGACTCCACGTACTTAAACACACACACACACACACACACGCGGAAGAGGGGGGAGAGGGATGCTCTGCAAATAAAGAGACGACTGTGTGTGTGTGTGTGTTATGTGCTAAAAATAGCACTGGACTTCATAAGTCTGATTTGAAATAAATAGGCCAGTATTTCTTCTCTGAAGATATTCAAAGACGGTCTCCTGTCCT
>CAKAKR010062054.1:20715-50993 GCA_916700685.1 Adelosebastes latens | reverse complement strand
AATACAGGGGGAGACAACGGGGGAGTGTGGAGGGGGGTGAGATGAAGGAGAGAAACCAGACGAGTGGTTTTTCCATGAAATTCTCTGAAAGCTTATTGAGGGATCATTACACCTGACTGCGTTAACGGGATTGTGTCTCACTGGAATGTGTGTGTGTGTGTGTTTAATGTAAAAGAATGTACATTCAAATGCTGACTGAAAGCTCTATGTAGACACACCAGTGGTGGAAAGTTTCCTCAAGTACTTGTTTGTACTTGGTCTTGCTTGTTTTACTTTAGGGTAATAGGGTAAAAACAGAAAATAAATCTGTGTAAATTTCAATATACAAATTAGGTATGCTAACTTTGGATGACTTTAGGAGAAATCTACAGACGCAAATAGACAAAGTAGTAAAATAAACACCTAAATGTGTGTTTTGAATGTTTTCTTCCCACTCGTATATGGAAAACCAACGCCTGGGTTGTCTCCCAAAACTCTATAAAAGTTCTTGTGTAGAGGTTTGTATTAGTATTGTAGAAGACGTAGCGCCACATGGACCAGCTACAACGTTCAAATGCAGCTTGCAGATTAATGTATAAATAAATAATAACACTTCTGCGTAAAATCCTCTTTTACACGTGATACTTCATTACATATGGCTGAGAATAGTTTTTTTTATTTAAGTCCTTCAACTGGGGGACGAATAGAGCATTTAGTGGCATAAGTCAGTAGACTGGTAAAGGGATGACGTATTTTTGTAGGCCAACTAGGAAGTTAGAATCGCCCTGGGTTCCCTTGACAAAAAGCCAATGAGATTTTTCCATTGGGTTTTTGGATTATTGCAGAAAATATGCTCTGTGGCAAACAAACGTTTATGATATTAACACGTTTCGTTCCGTAAAATAATCTCTGCAATCGACAGAAGCAAAAAGCTAACGTTAGGCTATAAACGAACTACACTGTGTTTTTTTAAGACACATAAAGGCTTCAAAATTCATGAATGGAATATTTACTGATGTTTTCTATATCGTAGAACAAAACGTTAAAATCTCTTATTTCAGGCATCTATAACCAAAAACCCATTCAAAAAAACATATTGACTTCCAGACAAGGGAACCGGAAGTGCTAAAATTCTAACTCATTTCCGTGTTTAGGACTCATTCCTGCACCACTCTATTTTATTTAGCCCTATATCACAATCCCGCTTTAGCCAATTTTATACAACGACTCCCTGCGACCTGTGGCATCTATAGTCGCCTATATACTGCCCATTATGGGTGTAACACAATCCTCATCAGTCTGACATAACAAAGAGCCTTTGTACTTGAAACGCCCCTTCAAGTCGTGTCCGAGCGTACGACTTTACGAGCTCTTCCCCCTTTTTCTAGCCTTCGCCCAGCTGCGACGCGGTGATGTAAGTATTTCCGTTACAGTACGCATAACTGCTTCCCCTCCACGCCCACATACACACACATCGGGATAAAAGGAGCAGGACAACAAAAACAAACAGCGCTTGAACGCGGTTTATTTATCCTAGACAGAGGGCACTGGGAAGCGGTGTGTCCCCGGAGGTAAAAAGTTCATTGATGTGTATTGATAGCTACTGTACAAAGGGACAAAAACAATCATTGGCTGTTTTGTCTGCTTGAATTCCTCTCCCAAAATACCCTGATAATATGTATGAAAAAACAATGGTCTAATCTGTGTTTACAGTCGGGGCAAAGGCACAGTGTGTGTGAAATCTACGCCAACAAACGACATTGTTTTTGCATGGAAATGAACCTAGCGTGGTTCCCAAGCATTTACTTTAAGAAGCGTTACCTTAAAGCTAACCATTTATGGATGAATGGAAGAAGGCTGGGGGTTGAAATTAAATCTAAAACCGGTTAACAAAGACGTAAAACCACATATTTGTAACTCCGTGAGTCACTCCGATTGTTTGTGAATCCATTTAAACATGAGTCAGTATTTGCTTCAGGTTAAATGTTGTTTTACGACTTTTCTAACTTCTGCACTTGACTACAAGCAGCAGACCCCCTGCTTTGGATCAAGATGTCTGACCTACATGAGCAGGCTCATCCGCCGGGATGAAGAGAAGAATCTAGACATGTTGGTATGCTCACCTAAATCCATGTCAAATTAACTTTAATTGTTTGAGAGGCCCCTTCTTCTAAAAAACTGGGTCATACCTGGGGGTTTATCAAACCTTAGGGACCTGAGAGTCAGTAAAAATGTTTGTCCACAACTATGAGAAGTTTGATCATAAATAAATCCACCATTTGCAAAAATAGTGCCTCAAAATATCCTTTGATTATTATGAAAAATAGCTTTTAAAGGAACAGTGTGTAACATTTCGGGGGATCTATCGGAAGAAATGGAATATAATATTCATAATTATGTTTTCATTAGCGTATAATCACCTGAAACTAAAAAGCCTTTCACGTTTTTACGTTACCTGAAGGCCACCGTAGTTCTCCGACACGCTTGTGAAACTGCGGTAACGTGAGCCTCAGAGTGCAAAACCGTGGTATCGCCAGCCGCCGTCTGACTTTCGTTGTGTTACTATGGTATGGATGGCCTCTGAGAGAGGCGAACGGCATTAATGTGGTTTTGCACTCGGCAGCTCACGTTGCCGCAGTCTTGGAAAGGGAAGAGTGAGCGGAGGGGTACTCAGTTGGTTGCAATCTGCAACCACAACACTAGATGCCGCCAAATCCTACACACTGTACCTTTAATATCTATTTTTGGTTTATAATATGACGATTGGGTGTTTTAAATCTAAAAACACAGACACTTGCTGAATAAATATAAAACATTTAGAACAAATCTTAAAAACATGTTTGCAGTGAAGACAAACCACCAGATCAAAATTTCTAAATGTAAATAAATAAAAAAAAAAAACTGGAAACTCTGCTTTGATGTATCCTACTTACTGACTCAAATCCTACTTTAAAATGTCACATTAAAATGCACCCGAACGCCCCTCAGATTGTTTCCAACTATAAGTAGATGACAACGTCTCACCCAGCCAGCCCTCCGAAGATGTCCTTGACGTAGGCGTAGTCTCCTCCCGACTTGGGGATGGTGACGCCCAGCTCGGCGTAGCAAAGCGCTCCGATGGCTGTGATGACGCCCGTGACGATCCAGACGATGAGGGCCACGCCTACGGAGCTGGCGTTCTCCATCACTCCCTTGGGACTGACAAAGATACCTGAGCCGATGATGTTACCTGGTGGGGAGAGGAGGGAGAGGTGTCAGGTTACCAGTGCAGGTTGGAAAAGAGGTTGTTGTCGGCATTGTTGTGAATAAGCAAAGATGAAAGCAAAGTAATTTTTTTTTTTTTTTTTTTTTTTTTGTGCATTTAAAGGGGCATTCCACCATTTTGACACATTACATCATCGCTACATCACTTCTCTGGATGAGCTCCGTTAAGCCTAAGGAAATAACTCAAGTGATGCCACCACGTTATCTCAGCCTGGATTACAAAGTGGGGGAGTGGAGTTTGAAGGCAGGGATTTAAAAATATGCAATCCAGTTGTATTATGGGAAATGTAGGATATGGTATTTCAGAGCTTGACCCATATTGGGAAATAAAAATCATGACCTCTCCGCATCTGCTGCACCAATTTTGACAATTATTGAATTAATGTTTCCCTTGCTAGACCGAAACTTTAGAAGATCGTTACCACTCTCATGTTTGTGCATCAAGTAGAGAGCAAGAATAGGGAGGATATTAGCCTAGCTTAGCATAAAGATTAGAAACAGCTAGGCTAGCTCGACATGAAGTAGAAAAGTGCACCTACCGATACCTCTAAAGCTCACAAATGAACTTGTATTTTTCTTGTTTGTTTGATTCAAACACAAACAGAAATGTACAAGCGACCTCAGCAGGCGTGATGGTACCAAACCTGGCAACCTTCCTAAAACAACAAGACTCTAGGAAGTCACTACACCTGACTGTTAATAGTTACCACACAACTGCACCTTAAACCACAAACATCCTTGTGTCATTGTCATTTTTACGACCCTGTTTGTGTGCTGAATAAAAAAAACATGTTAATCAGAGACTGCTAATTGAACAGTTAAAACAGCGGTGAAGCAGCTAAGCCATCAGGCAAAGTGGGAACCTGTAATCTGCTGACTTAGCAGAGAGTTATGTGGAGCAAGACAGAGAGAGAGTGGGGTGAAAGAGTGCAAAGAGGGAGGAGGGATGCAGAGGAGGGAGAATAACGCCCTGACAGACTCAATGAGCATCACAGTACCAGGCTTTTTACACAGGAGCTGAAAGATTGGGGGGTTCTGGTCCAACACGAAAGAATCTGGACAGATTCACTCCTGTCTGACGAGGCTGTACGACAAAACCGAGGTCAGGAGGGATCATCGGGTTGACTGTGCTTGAACCCAGTGACCAATAAAAAGGTGTCGGGGTCAAAGGTTGAAGGTTTTGAATCATAACTGGATAATAGGCTGAGTGGCATTTTACAGTACAAAAGTCAAAGGTGTGAATGATAAAGTCACATTCTGCCTGCAGAGTTAAATGAAGTGTGTGGATCATTTTTCCTGCTATAACTGCCAGTAAATTATAATATATCACTTGCAGCTATACTATATCCAGCTATAGGTGCATATAGTAGCAACATAATAGTGGGGATTTACATATTTTTATATGTAAGAATGACCAATATTTGCTGGTTCCTGCTTCTCAAATGGATGATTTGCTGCTTTTATATCTTTGCAAACTGAATATCTTTGTTTTTTTTAGCTATTAGACATACAAATTTGGATTCTATTGCATCCTTCAAGTATTAAAATCTGAACTGCTCACGACTCGTGTCAATACTGAGGTCATAACCTGTGATGAGGGGTCAGTAGCAGACATCGCATCACTTTAAGGTGTCAAAATATAAAAAGTTTGGGAACCTCTTGACTAAACGACTATAAACGATATATTAAGTAAGGGATAATGAATGCTTCGCGTTGGGATGCACCCCTCCGTGCTGCTGCATCGCCCTGTCGTGGTTTATTTCACAACAATGACCCACTAGCTGTACATTATCCCACTTATTACACGCCTACTTACTTAAGAAATCAATAATTTAACACAAAATCGGCGCGCCAGAGTCCGACATCAGAACTGCAACCATAGCAACGATCTGTTATACATAGCAACGGTGTGCTATTAAGAAATAACAGACCGTAGAATGCTTAGATCAGAATTGAGTATTCAACAAAGCTGTGCAATAATTAATAATAAAAAAAAATCAACAGATTAATGATTTAAAAAATCATCATTAGTTACAGACAAACACGTTGAAATGTTGATATTGCAACCTCCAGCACTTAAAGGAAAACACTCAAAACTGTCACTCTGTATCTGCTTTCTCCAAATGCAAAACTGTGTCCTCAACTGATAGCATGACAGCACGCAAATGTGTTCAACTTTAACAGCTTCCACATGCATCTGTGCGAGTGACGAAGACTGCTGCTCACTTATGTAACTCCAGTTGCAGGTGAAAGGTAAAAAATACGACAAACAAACCATCACACCCCTGATTAGGTTGACATCTTTATGGCCACGGTGGTCTTCAGTGCATGACCTTTGACATCTAGGGGGTAAAAAAGCAGCTATGCATTGACTCAGCACTTTCCCCTCTGTTGCAAACTCCCTGATGTGCTTCTGCAACACGAAGTTTGCAGAAGCAGATAACGGGAGCTGGTTCTCGTTTGAATGAGTCCATATTTAGACTTTTATGTCAGGGTGTGCGGGTGCTTTTACAGGGGGGAGCAAATGTGCACGCTTGCATGTTGTGTGTCCGTGTCATGTGCATCGTTGCCACAGTGTGTGAGACATGCTGACTGTGTGGAATCTGATCATGTTTCCTGTTCTTGTGGTCGTTTTTACATCCTTTTGTCTCCAAAACAGGCAAAGAGGGAACTTTTTTAAAAAACATGCTGCTGCTAAACTGGCTCTCTCTTGACCTTAATCTAAGATCAACTGCACATTTATATCAACTTTAAGAAGCAGTGGACATAAAGTCTGAACTGACTCTCTTGAGGCAGCGTGCGTCACATCTTTCCACACGTCTCTTTGTCATATTTCTGATTCTTTTTACAAATCTCTGCAGGCCTCATCCTCTTTTAACACAGGATATTTTCATGTCCTCCTTTGTTATCGGATTGTTGTTTCACAAAGGAAGAGGCTTGGTCTCGGAGAAGCTCTCTGAGCACATTTCTGTTCCTCTTGGACTTTGTTTGATGCCATCTGATTTTATATTTCATGATCTTAGACAGCTCTACTTAGATTGTTTCTTGGATGAAAATCTTGCATTGCTTTTCAGTTTAATTTCAGATTTTGTGGCATATTTTGTGTTACCTGTTTTATGTTGTTAATCTATAATATTCAGGCTACTATTTGGGCAAGTGACAAGCATTTTCATTATCATTTAATCTGCCAATTTCCACTGTAATCATTAATATAATCATTTGGTCCAAACATGAAAACACAGAGAGATGGAACCAGTGAGAGAAATTAATTGTTGTGTTATTTGTACACATAATTGAATGCCACCGCTCTGACTATGAATATCAACAAGCATGTGTGTGTTTGTGCAGCATTATGATATAACCCTGATCAAGATTAGTTCTTGCATTTCCCCCCCGGCGTTAAATCCGTGTTCAAACAGCCACCAAGCTGCGGCAACCTGCTGCTTGGCCCTCGGCCAGACGCTCACAGACACTGCAGGCCTGTGTGCGCTTGTGTGCACGCATGTGTGTGAGTTATTATTATACCGAAGCAATTTACAACACTGGAGCAATAACTTATGAGACAGAGGAGGGTTCGGCGTCATCATTACTTCTGCCAAAAGCTGCTGTGGTAGGATAAACTGAGCTCAATGTTTAATCAAAGTGCAGCAATTCAATTCACATAGACTGGAGTCCAGCTCAGACATGGCTAAGCCAGGCAAGCTAATAAAACAGCATTATCAGGGCGGGGCCTTCTTCCAAGTAGCCAAAAGTTCACTTCTAATCCCAATTCCCGGCTTTGCACGTTTCTGGATTCATGTGTGTATGTGTGTGCGAGTGATAAATGCCTGTACTGTACAATAGGCCATAAAAGCGTTTGATGTCCTCGTGTGCTCGGCCCTTTTCATGGAAACCCAGCGGGGCATGTTCACAACGAGAGGATCAGACAAGTCACCTGACCTCACGAGAAGCATGAATGAGTGACTTGGTCAAGGACAAAGCCCCCGCCAAGAACAGTCTGGTGGCTACCCACGCCGAGGTGTATGGACTCTGGACGGCCGTAAAAAGATGGCATTAATGCTGTCAACATGTTTCTTAATAGTCGGCTGATGAATGGAGAGCGATAATAAAAATGTTTTATCAATTTAATTATCTACATGTTGCTGTATAGATACGCTCAAGGGTGGAGCTACGGCAGTGGAAGAAGTAGTAAGACCTTTTACTTAAGTAAAGGTAGCAATACTACAGTGTAAAAATACTTACTTACAAGTAAAAGTCCTGCATTCAAAGTCTTAAGTAAAAATAAAAAAGTATTAGCATCAAAATAAAAAATTTAAAATGCAGAATGGCCCATTTTGGCATAATATATATTATATTATTGAATTATAATTAGTGATGCATGTGTTCATCACTTTAATGTTGCAGCTGGTAGAGGTGGATCTAAGTTTAAGTACTTTATATACTACTGGGTAACGTAACCTGTGATAAGACATCATAATTTATTATTTTTTTTATTTTCTATTAATCTGACTAAAGCTGTCGTGGAGTGGAGCAATATTTGCTTTCAAAATGGAGTGGAGTTACATAAAATGTAAATACTCAAGTAAAGTACAAGTACCCCAGTACTTGAGTAAATGTACTTAGTTACATTCCACCACTGGGCTACGGAGAAAAGATGTCGGCAGCATGCAGACGGATTACCTGCTCTTAGTTTGTGATTTTAGTGATCTGTCAATATTTGCAATCATTTGAGAGCCTTAGAAAGGTGTGAAACGTGATTCTATCAATATAAATGTGTGTAAATTGAGTTTAAATTTGGTTTAGCCTCACAGCAGAGCAGAAATGAGGCCTTCCCAGTAAAACCTTTAGGGTGGAAGTTACAAAGTGAGAAAGAACAAAGCCTTCTCAACAACACTTTAATGCCAAGGTTGCTCTTCATCACTCTCTCTTTTATCCTCCTTTTCCCAGCTTCTGTCTCTTGGGAATTCCCACGTGCACACACTCACTCTCCCTTTCTTTCCTCCCGTTACCGTGGAAACACAGGAGTGAATGAGTCATCCCCCTCCCTCCTCTTCCTCCTGCCAAGGTCATCACGAAGACCACACACACGCACCTGGACAACCTGTGCCATATTTCGTCCCTGTGTTTGTATCGATCGACCTGTCGTCTGATGGTGTTATCTCTACTTGTCTGTCTGTGTTGAATGAAAATGACCACTGACTCTGCACAGCCCTGCTACTGCATTTGTGTTATTTACCCCCATTATTATATAGACAAGGTCACGCATGCAATGTTAGGTTTGATTACTTTGACTTTAACTGATGATAATAAAGACTAGGGCTGGGCGATAATTCAATATGATAATTTATCATCTTTCAATGGAATCGAATCGTGATGAAATCATATATCAATATATCGCGATACGCAATTACATCATTGAAATTGACCATAACAAGAACATACTAACTCAAATTGTGAAATATTTTGAGGGAATATCATTTGAAGATTGCGGTTTTGTTTTTACATCGCACTTTACATTACCACTTAGTTCAATGCGATTAAGAAACGGTGTATGGAAATATGTATTTATTCTCTATAATTTCACTTAAAACTGTTATGTTAATTTTGCAATCAAATTCTTAATTAAATTAGAAAAATACTTTTCATTTGTCAAGTATTTAATTCACATAAGTATACAAAAATAGGCTTTACCATGCGGTTATTTCATATACACTATACATATATTTTTTATTACCAGAAAACATACTATATCATGATATACAGTATATCGTTATCGCAATATGAAATGACCTATATCGGGATAGAAGATTTTGCCCAAGACCGAATAATAACAGTGACAGTTCTGCTAGATTGTTGATGATCAATCTAAATCATTTATAATTGAGTTTAACAGGAATAATATTGCATAAAGTAGAGCTGAAACAATTAGTCGATTCACTGGATTACTAGCAATTTAGTGCGAGTGTTTTAAATATAGTAATTCCACCCTGGATCATACACTTCCCACAATGCAAATCAATTTCCTCAGACTTCAGAGAGTTCCCTCCATAATCTACATAAGAGATTAAACAACTATGTAGTACCACCCATGACGAGTAAACTGAGCCTAATTTGTATAAATCAGCAGAGTGCTCCTTTAAAGTCGTATCTTTCTTCTATATTTAGCATCACACAGTGACTTTAAGTCAGTCATGTGAGCCTACAAATTGCTCTGAATGGGCCTAATCCTTTGAGATGAATGAGGGTGACGATATCATCATCACTGGCCAGACTACAAAGAAATGATGACATCTGATGACTGATTAAAGGCTGCAGCGGGGAGGGGGGGGCTGAAGGCATGAGACACTCCAAAAATATTAGCAAACATGAAAAACTCTCTCCCAAATCCAAAAACTAGAGTGCAAAAACTCAAACTTGTGATGTCATCGGGTATAAAGCGTGGAGCTGCTCCATAGACAATGAATGGGAGAGATGACACTAAGAGGGGAATGATCTAAGTATATGGGAACATTTTCTGTCCCACAACTGACAACTCTACAACAAAATAAAGCTCATTAAAAAAAAGAAAACAAACACTTTGCAGGTCTCCCATTCACTGTCTATGGAGCAGCTCCAGACTTTATGACATCACAAGTTTTGAGACTTCTCTGGTTTCTGGCTTTGAGAGAGAGGAGCTCATGTTCACAAATACTGATTGCACTTTCCTCGGCCGTGGAAATAACATGTTGGGATTCTTAATTTAGGTGGCGTTCCCCTTTAATTTGTGCACAAGCTAAAGTTTACCCAGCTACTGTCTGTGTAAATGTTGGTGTGGTGCCCATGCAGCTGCAGGTAATCTATATCACTGACTCCTTATCTTCAAACATCCATCATAAACTTTAAGCTCCTCATTGAATGGTGGAATCTGATCCCAGTGCAGCTTTTACACCCTGCTGATCACAAAATGACACTGAAACACAGGTGGCACTCTTTCTCCCTTTTACACTTTCTCAGACGTACAAATGCAGGCTTTTAAAAGACAGTATGGATGCAGTAAATATAGAGGGGAAAGTGATTTAGACAACTAGTCAGTGGCGGTCGGCCAATAGAGTCACACACAAAAAAACCTTACTACTACTACTACTACTAATAATAATAATAATAATAATACAAATTATACAAATTGTCAATATTTGTGTTTTAAATATGGAATGCACCCAGTAATATGTGTAATTTGATTGTAATGTGCAATTTGATTGTAATGTAATGCATTCAAAAGTAAAAGTGCAAAAAATATTAGCATCTGAATACTTAAAGTACCAAACATAAAAGTACTCATTAGACTCTAATTATTGATGCCTTAATGTGTTCAACTTTAATGTTGCAGCTGGTTAAGGTGGAGCTCATTTTAATGACTTTATATACTGCTGGGTAGTTTAATCTATAATAATACATAATTTCTTAGTTGATTATATTTTGTATTAATAATCTGAATCTGTAAAATAACTAAAGTTGTCAGATAAATGTAGTGGAGTAAAAAAGTCTAATATTTCCCTCTGAGATGTAGTTGAAGTAGAAAGTAGCAGAACATGGAAATACTCAAGTAAAGTAGAAGCACCTCAAAATTGTATTTAAGTACTTAGTTACATTCCCCCACTGAGTACATTTTATTATAGCTTTATTTACTCTTCTTGTTGGAATAAAATAATTGTTGATTATTTAACTGCAAAGTAGTAATGTGTTTTTGATACCTTCACTTTTTTTGCATTAAATCATACTGGGATGTTTGCTGAAAGTGATTGGATGTGGCACAGCACTACCTAGAAACATTTCCACCATGCAGCCACTGCAACTGGTGGCATCACCATGTAGTAGATAAATGATAACACAGACTCACCAACGATGATGCCACAGGCGCTCACCAGACCGATCTCCTTCTTGAGCGCCACTCCTCCTCCTCCTCCTCCAGACGTCTCTCCAGCAGCATCTCTGGAGGAGCCCGACGTGCTGCTCCGTTGTCTCGCACCGTCCGTCATTATGATGGCTGCACTTGTCTTTTTTTGTTATGTTTTTATCTTCTTTTCCAACAACACTGCACCTAAAGCTGCCCGTGCAATGTGGGGGCTTTTACACTGAATGAACCAAGAAAAAAATGTGCAGAAAAAAATAAGTGCACACTGCCAAATAATGTCCTGTGGTGCAAAAATCCTGCTGCAGCTGGTATAGGTTGTGGTGTCACAGGTGGCGCATATAATCCAATGGCATTCCTTAAAAGTCACACAAGGAAATAAACTCCTAATGTGAGCAACAATAAAAAAAAAAAAAAAAAAAGGTCTCACTGTTTCCTTGTTCCAGGTGTGAGCTGAAGACACAAAATCATCCTAATAAGCTGCTCCAGAAGAAAAAGTCCTTCAGGTTGTACCTCGTAAACATCCGACCTGTGTTTAGTTTGGTCTGGAGAGGTTGTATTTGAGTAAATATACATCTTGGTCTCCTTCATATTTGTACAGTAGCCCCGCCTTCACTCCACCTACTCTGATGCTGGGCTTGTTTTCCTCCTTCTGGATCCTCCCATCTCCCTCCCTCCCTCCAGACCATCAGCTGTTCCACTCCTCCTGCTGCTGCTGCTGCAGCTGGACACCTTCCACCCAAAAAGAAAAAGAAACCCCAAAACAAGGCACGTTTCAGTTCGGTTGCAACACCCTTCCTTTCAGTTTCTATCTCTCTTAAACACTTCCTCTCACAAGCACAGAGGCAACCCATTCACACCTATTATTCAAGATGCAGCAGGATTCTATATTTAGCCCTTTTACCACCAAGATGTCACTCTACATGATGCAAGACTGCTGGTGTGTTTGCAACCTGCATCTACTGTGTGTGTTTTTCCCCCAAATCTGCCACAGCTAACCTCTACCTATAAAGCTTGACCCTGCATGCAGTCAAACAAAAAATAGTCCTTTTAAAGGGACTATTTGTAACTTTCAGAAATGCCTGTTAACAGCGACACCTGTGGCCGTTAAGTCAGTGCTCGCTCTAAATAGACATGAACGAGCATCGCTCAAAGCAGTGAGGCGACACACGTCAGCTAAAACCACAATATCACTCTATATTTCACCTGCTTGGCAGTAATGTTAGCTGACCAGACGAAGGTCTCTCCATTAATCAATGCTGATCCTAGTGTTGGCTTTTCCTACTTCAGCCTCCGGGGCTGAAGCAGGAAGAGAAACGTTATCGTCTCCGACTGCGCCCGCAGGGAGACACCGGCACCCGGTTGGACACGATAACGTTTCTCGCTGCAGAGTCCCGTCACTTCACAAGACACGGAAAACCTCTGTTGGTCTAGAGGAGCTGCAGCATTTATTTCTGCACAAACATCCACTGCACATTCACTAGATATTCTCAGAGCTAAACTAACTCTTCTGCAGTGTGTAGTGTGCGCGCATGCACGTGAAGAGGTGGAGCGAGACAGCGAGAACGCGCGCGGTGTGTGAGTGAAGGCAAGCAGGCAGAGGAGCAGAGACTCCGGCCACACGCGAGCGCGCATGGGATCCCGACCCGAGATTGTGGGACTAGATTTATACGTGTAAAAAGTTACAAACAGTCTCTTTAAATAAAGATCTGACTAAATACAGCAGTGTGACAATTGTCTCGCCGTTGTTAAATATTGTCTGCATGAAAATGTTTACTCCCGGCCTTATCTTCCAGATGTGCCTGCAGGCGTTGTGGTGTGGTGCCTATAGTGTCCACGTTGTGAGCAGCGAGTAAAGACTCCTAAATGCTCTTTAAACAAAACGCCAAATAGCTCCAATGTCAAAGTGTCTCTCCCTTTACCTTAGGATATGTAGTGAAAGACAACAAACAGAATGGAATTTAAACAGGCACAACATCATGATTAGTATATACATTTTTTGTAGGTTGAAATCTATAACATTTATTAATTTGCAGTCTTTAATTTAACTTTTATTGAAACTGCCAAATTAAAAAATTAAAAATAAAATTACTTGATAAATAAATTACTTGATAAATAAATACATAAATAAATAAATATATATGCCATTAAATGTACCAAAGATAATATAAAAATAAATGTAGGCATTAATTTATTGATAAAATGTGACATAAATTGATATTTTGTTTTAATTTGCTTCTATTTAATTTTCACTTCAATTTATTTATTTATTTATTTATCTATCTATTTATTTATTTATATTTTCTATTTTGGCAGGTTCCATCCTCCATAGACAAACACTTAGAATAATGACTATTCTTAAAAAAAACAACAACTGTAAAGATGGGTGTCTTCATTGTTTATACACATGTATGGCCTATTTTGGTCATATTATGAATGGGATTCTGCAAGAGAAGGTCCTTCAGAGCCTTGATGGCGTAGATTTACTCACTATTGTGCAGAACAACATCATGATCTGTAAAGGTCAAGCACTGAAAGGCCATCTGACTTTGCTGTTCACTTTCTATATCACCACTGTAGATTACAGCGGTTACAAATACAGATTCAGTGCTTTGCTCAAGGACGCTGCAGCTGCACAGATGCTTCGAGAGGCCTTGAACCTGAGTCCTTCACATTTTTTGCTTTATCAGCATCTCCTGCGATTTCATAGGAAACCTTAGATTCACCTGAGAGACCCTGGCGCTTCCTGAACTAACTGTTGACTCATGATAGTCAGCGCAGAACAAAAGGCAGGCGTTACATAACAACGGCTACTAATCTCTGCAGAACTGAGCAAAGCCCATGTGTTGTGCTCTGCTGAGTGAGCAGAACAACAAGGTCACCTGGATCACCTCAACTGATTCTGACTAAAATACCGCTGGCATGCTTGTGCCACTTTAGTTGCGCTGTACCTCCTCTGACCCAGATTCTTGTCTTTGTCCCTGCACAATAGAAGTCATTGGAAAGGTTTGCAGTGTTACATTTATCCTAAATGTAGCTGGTCAGTGAGGCAGGGACGGGTACACACTGCTCACTCACAGTGCACATGATTGACCATGTGGAAGCAGGTCAGTAGACCAGTTTGTTGACATATTGCTTCACCTACCCGCAACCTTTTTTAGTAGGTTATCAAGTACAGCCTGGTTTTGGTGTCTTGATGTGGTTGATACGAGGGTCAAAGCTTCCTTTAAAAGCTTCCTTCTATTGTGGGATGGTCACTCTATCCGCATGCCACTATTAAACCACATTCATAACTGCTGTCAGAGCTGCTTCTTGATACATTAAAGGTACAGTGTGTAGGATTTGGCGGCATCTAGTGGTGTGGTTGCAGATTGAAAGTACCCCTCTGCTCACTCCTCCCTTTCCAAGACTGTGGTAATGTCACGTGCAAAACCGTGGTAACGCCATTCGCCTCGCTCAGAGGTCATCCTTACCATAATAACACTACTTTAGGAACAACGGAAGTCAGACGGCGGATGCGCGGAACCGTTTTTTCACTCTGTGGCTCACGTTAGCGCAGTTTCACAAGCGTGTCGGAGAACTACGGTGGCATTCAGGTAACGTAAAAACACGAAAGTCTCTCTCTAGAGCCAGTGTTTGGTTTGTCTGTTCTGGGCTACTGTAGAAACATCGCGGAGCAACATGACGGACTCCGTGAAGAGGACCCGCTCCCTATGTAAATATGAAGGACTCATTCTAAGCTAACGAAAACACAGCGATTCTTAGTTTCAGGTGATTATACACAAATGAAAACATAGTTATGATTATTATATTCCATTTCTGCTAATAGATCCCCCAAAATGCTACACACTGTTCCTTTAACTATTTGGATATGTTCAGAGACTCTTTGCTTCTTTCTTGTGAAGTATTGTAATTTTCAGGCTACTAAAGATTGTTCAAATGAAACAATCTGAGAGGGGAAATCACTCTTCAATCTAGCTGGGAACCACTGTATTAAATTACATACTCAGGTATTTCAGTTTGATTTTGGCCTTTTCTTAAAGTGACAGCTGGTAAGATGGAAGTTCCTCTTTGATCACAGCTACATCAAAGTCAATAGAACCTGAAACAAAACACATTTAAATGTGATTAGTTCTTATTTCAAAAGGTGTAATGTGTCCTTTGATTTTTCTGCCATATGAAACTACGACTATGTTGTCATCTTTTGACCTGATGTCAAGAGATTCTCGCCATTCTCTGCTGATCAATACATCTATAGGAAGGCCTTGTGATCAAACATAACGACCCTTATTATTGATAGTACTGGTTCTCCCTAATCATCTTCCCTATTCACACTGATTGAATCCAAACAGCCTCCATTTGCCATTGTTTGCTTGATTAGATTAGATCGCTCCTAATTGCGTCATTTCTAATTACAGCAGGATAAAGGGCTTTGATAAAATAATTAAGAGGTAATAGCTTTAGGAAATGGATTGCATCACTTTTGTTTGAACATGGAAAGGTGAGGTTAGATGCTGAATATTTAATGTATTCATTTATTTATTAGCCATAAGTTGCTAATTTGAAATATCCTGAGCTTGAGTGATCCCAATCACTCGAGAAAACACAGTTTAAAGGGGACATATCTTGAAAAACTCACTTTTCAGTGCGTGTCCACATATATTTTGGGTATTTCAAAGATGCACCATATTTTTCTCTCAAGCCAAGCAGAGCGGACTGGGCTTTTTCAGGAGGGGGTCTTAAAGAGACAGGCGCTAAAACGGAGCGTTTCAGACAGAGGGTGAATACAGGTATATTCAGACAGACAGTATGAGAAAAGTTATGTTTTTTGAACATTAAAGCATATAAACATGCTCTAACGAAATTATGTTTGCCCTCAAATGGTGCATTGTATTTAAAAAAAGACTACACACATATAAAGAAGGAATAAATAAAGCACAAATGAGATAAAAGATTTGCAATAAATATCAGTGATAAAAAGTGCAGAAGCATGAGCAATATAGATATCAAAATATAAGCAATATGAGTTTAATAAAACAATGCTAAAATACAACTAACAAATGTGCAAACAGTATATCCAGCCTTTCAGGCTTTGCTTGGGAATATTCAAGACTTCTGTCCCATTAAGAAATGCCAGTATTCAGTAATATTGTCCCACTGGTTTTACTCATCATGCAAGCACTTAACAACTTTAAGAGGCCAGTGGTTAGTATTTGCAGAGCTCACAGGTATTCCCATCAATAAATGGCTTGTGTTTAGTTGGTTGTGTGTGTGTGCTACTGTGTGTGATTGCTTACTGGACCATTTGAGCAAAGAGATAAGACTAGTGGGGTGCGTGCAAAAGCCCTGGAGATATGGACAAAGAGACAAAGATGGACATTTATGTGTTGTCTCTGAACTGCAGCATATCGGATGTGAAATGGAGCAACAGCTGAGGTTAAAGTGCTGACTTCCTGTTTTAATATGAGGGTGTTTAAACCCATAGATGAACAGTCAGGCTAAGCTAGCAGCTTGGTGCTATTACAGTCTGTTGATCGGTCAGTCGGTCCACCACTTTGGTGTAAAATATCTCAACAAATACTGCATAGATTGCAATTCAATTTTGGACAGACATTCACGATCCCCAGACGTTGTATCCCAGTGACTTTGGTGATCCTCTGACTTTTCTAGGGCCACGTTGAAGCCACCTGGGGTCATGTGGCCTAAAATTGTGAGACTGTGTATAAAATGGCTTTGAGTCCTACACCGTTCACAGAGTTTAGATGTTAGTACCCTCAAATTAAAGCTGAGAGTCTTCACTTTAACCTCATTGTGTCATTTCAAATCCAATGTGTTGGAGTACAAAACCACAACTGTCTTGATATTCTGATTCCAAGTGTAGCTTTCTACTATTCAGCAGGAGGAGAGCACTGAGGACGCCGATTCAGAAGTTACTCATATCTGGAGACGTTTGCCATATTTGAGCAAGAGACTTCAAGTCCTGAGTCAGCTGTTACTGGGAGTTTATCACTGTGGTAAAGCTGACCCTGGGCCTTTGCTCTGATAGCGCCGCACACTTATGCATACCTGTGTGTGGGACAAACAATACTTGTACTCACACACAGTACAATATAACACAATTTGGTTGTTTCAAATACAGTGGGAAAGGTGAGGGTTGTATGACTTTTGCAGCCTCAGAGATTACGTTGTTATCTGTCAGCTGCGGTTAAAAGATTTAAATCACCTTAATTGGAGATATGATGTTTCCAAAAGCCCTTCTTCCGGTCCTCGCCTCTCCCACACACATTCCACCTTTCCATCGCATGGAGGCTGACGTAATCATCTGAAACATATGCTCACACATACGTAGGATACGTCCACACACACACACACACACACACACACACTAACAGGTGACAGATCGGGCGGTGAAAGGCAAGGAGATTCTCCAGATAAGGCTGTTAATGAGTAACCCCGTCGTTTCAGGTTGTTTGCTGCTCAGTGGCTGGAAAATTGGAACAATAACATGCAAACATGGAGGTAATGGCTGTGGTGCCAGGCAGGCAGACTACGGGGAGATGCAGGTCTCCAACAAGGACCGGACCATAACACCAAAAGTAATGGCTGGTTTACCAGAGTTAGGTCAAGAAGCTTTTAAAAGCAGTACCTATGTTTGATATGGGCAAAAAAAATTCCATAAAGACAGACGCAAGCTATAGACATCTAAATGTGTCAAGCACAAGACCAAACTTGCATAGAAAGAGATGCAATGAAACACAAGAAACCATGTGGAAATCTCTGCTACAATAAGCCGAGTGGGTTTCCTGTCAGGATCCTGGAAATTACATATTTACTTTTCATTTACAAAACATAGCAATGATCTGAAAAATACAATGTTTTTAAAGCAATAGACCTTTTCAAACTTGACAACATAATAATTCTAAATGGGCCCCTTTGTATTTCCTGTTGTATTGATTGTTAATAGTAGCTGACAGGAAGTAAACTCGGACCAAAGTACCTGGCTTTCCATTAACTACAATGTAAACCTATCCGCGGCAACCGTAAACGCTCAGGGCAAGTGCTGTGGTGACGCTGTTTGTGTCCCGTGCGTTAAGTTTCACTTTCACGTTACAATCAGCTGATCGTTCGTGTCCCGTGCTCACAACATCATGTCACATTTTCACTGTATAAAGGTAGTAATTTTAAGCCCAACCATGTTGCTTTTTTCCTAAACCTAACTGAGTTGTTTTGTTGCCTAAACCAAGCAAGTGTTTTTGTTTAATTCACAACATTAAGCACATGTTTACTGCGACCGAAAAGTGTCTGACAAAGCGTCAGTATGTGACGAGTTGGGATGAGAATGTGTTGGCCAGACATGACAGTGGTATCAATCTTCTAATATAACTCTCGGGAATAAAGCTAATATGTAGCTTATACTTACCAATTTGTAGAGCTGTTCCTTTTTTGATATTTTTTAGACACAACCTTTGCCCTTTTATGAGCCAGAATTGTTTTTTGCTTTAGATATTCAATACTTTGTAGAAATGGATGTTCCCATACTCTTACAGTCAAGATATTGATTGAATCAGTGCATCAAACTAACATTTCAGTCATGCAGACGTGACAAGAAAATCACATAAACGCCTCTTCTGCTCATCTAAATTCACTGGTACGTGTCTAAGCAAAAGCTGTTATTCTCACCCATGGTAATACAACAGAATGTTCATTTTTAAGTCATTTCTGCGTAGTGATCATATGATGAAGTCTGAGATCAAGTCAGAAAACATCTTTCATGGCCCTGAGTCTCACTCCGGTCAGATGCAGCAGAAGCCAATTAAAAGAGAGATGAAAGAGGATATATTACTGCTAGTTCAAACCAAATATGACACACCACTGGGTTCTTTCAGGAGAAACCTGGGAGAGGAATTATGCCGATATCCCTCCTGATAAACGGAGAGTACAGAACCTGGAAGTGGTCCAGAGTCATCTCACTAATGCACTGGGCTGCTCTCTGCTTACTAGACACTCTCAAACTGGACGCCTCTTTTGCAACATGTCGGTACATTTGGGTTGCAGTTTACCTCAGCATACAGTATATTACTAACCATTAGGATGTGATTGTAGGTTGTTTTTGTATCAGAAAGAAATGTGTTTTGTTCAGAACTAAAGACACAGAAGAGTCAACAAACACAGGACTTTCAACCAGGAAACCGCTGTTTTTTAGGGATATTACGTTAGTGACGTCATGTTACGTTTTTTTCGTATGTATTTTACTTAGTTTACGTACTTATTTTAAGGCCAACCATGATATTTTTCTGAAACCTAACTAATTGATTTTTTTTTGTCTCAACCTAACTGCAGAAGTTACCGTACAAATGCGTACAAATGACACGTGAAAAGTAGCGCAAAAATAACATGCGAACACTCGTTGACATGCAGAATGACATGTAGAATGTCGTTGTAATGCTGTGCTATTTATAGACCTTCCCATGAAATCGTGTTGCTTAAGGGACTGTATGAAAGTTATTGTGGCAGGGTGGATGGTTGATTCTAATATTTCATTAATAAAAAAACAATAATGTAAATATAACGTCAGATAACAGATCAGAAAATGCTTCCGTGTGCCGTTCTAGAGGTCATAGACAAACAACGTATTTTGTCATCTAATTTAGCAACCCAGTCGCCCACAAAATGATATAGTTTTAAACTGTTTTAAACACGTGGTTATCGTTGTAAATTGAAACAAAACAAAACAAAAGACGCGACAAAACTACTTAGTTAGGTTTAGGCAACAAAACTACTGGGTTAGGTTTAATAAAAAAATATCATGGTTTGGCTTAAAATTACTTTTAGTTTCACATGAGACACGAACAGTGGCCTCCTGGGGGAAAGTCCTGTGTTTGTTGGTCCCATCCACGTCCCCGCCCACCCACCAGTAGCGGACTTTCTCGCTTGTTATACTTGTTATTATTTCATGTAACTTTCATTAACTTGATATATTCCATCACCTGCTTTGCGCGTCGCTCGTTGTACTACGTCAGTTGCTGTGGCCGTCCGCGAACTTGCAAACGTATTTGTGATACATCAAAGACAAACGTAATCAAAATACGTTTCCTTCCAAACATAATTGAGAATGTAGTTAAATTGTGTGGGAATATAATTTTTAGGAGACAGGGCTGAATTTGGAGGACTTGTTTTCTTTGGACTCTCCCCTGATTTACAGGATTGAGCTCTAAATGTTTTGGTTAAGTGTGAAAGAACAGATGATGAAATGTGTGTGTTCAGATCGCCCTGAACCAGAGATACAACTGTTATATTTATTTATCTATTTTCCACAATAAATCTCACAAGCAAAGAATTAACTAAAACCGGACCTGATTTTTTATTTTTTTTTCTGACCCCCCAAATAATTTTCATACAGTCCCTAATGGGAAACGCCTTTTCTTTTAATTTATTGATGCTTTTAATGTCCCATACCATCTACCTATTCAGTTTAAATGTTGTTCTGTTGAGCAGAAACCAGCTGCATTAGCACAAAGACAAAGACAAAGGATATGAGAGGCAATTAATGGAGTGTTTGATTTGGAAAATGCAATCAAACTGCAGTGCAAAGAGCCATTAATCACTAGCATATTTCATCAGGGAAGAGTTGTTTATCCATTATGAAAGTTTGATGAAAGGGTCAGAGAGCTATTGTTAGACTGTGATGGTTTTAATAGGATGAGACAAATTGTTAATGGACGGGCCTTTTGCATGTCTTTCATTATCTGGTTAGGTCTTCCTTTATTTCATTTAACTGAGTCTCTGCACATTGTTGGTTTCCTTTGGTTACAGTATTCTCCAGCTGTATACGCCTATTCAGGTTCTCGAAGAACAGGTTGCAGATTTGCAAAAAAAAAAAACTGAAAAACGACCCTGTCTGTAATTTGATAATGTCTGAGTGAAGGAGAACAAAGCAATAAGCGCTGGCTTTAGCTGAAAAACCATGGGCAGACAAGTCAAAACCAGCTAAAGGATGACATCAGGAAGAGGAGAAAAGTGTAGCCTTTATATCATAGCCAAAAAAAGTTGCTATTTATGTCAGGGAACAAAGTGTAATTGATTTTTTAACACCAGACATGCAAACAGCTCTTTGTATTTGGTGGCACAGACTCAAAAACATGAAGTATAGAACAGGGAATAACATGTAATTTGGCCTTCCTTAATATAATAATAATTAAAAGCACCGGTTGATTAGTTCACATTAAGATAGATATAAGCCAGTGTAGACAAATGTTTTGTTCGGCATGTTTTTAGACTTATCAGCACTTTGCTTTGCATATTTACACCAAATAAGGAGCAGAGCGATGACGCCGGTGTGTCACCGCCCACCGTTTTCCAAGAAATCTCCTTCCTGAGGGAGCAGCACATGTTCATTCAAAGGCATGTGGGCTCGTAATGTGACATATGTGCTCGTTTATTCATATCCGTATATCTATGGACACTTATTTACAGAAACACAAGATGGGGTTGCAAAACAGGGGGAAGAGAGGAGGGGAGGTGGAGAAAGATAGAGAGAGAGAGATGGAGGTGTGAGAGGAGGAGTGTGCGGACTAGAGAGAGAAAGAGGTCAGGGGGAAGAAAACTGTTTGGAAAGGGAAGAAGTTTGTGACCTCTGCATGAAAGAGAGGAATGTGTGAATTTACAGTGAGAAAATACCGAAGGGTGAAGAGAGGAGAAAGAGGTACGAGAAAGAAGGGATTGAACGAGGAGGAAGACGAGGAGGAGGAGCGGTGAAGGGGGCGTGTGAGCATGAGTGGAGATGGTAACTTGAGCCTTGTGTTTACCGTGTCCCCAGAAACATATGAGTTCTCTGGACAATGTGTTCGAGAACACATGAAATCACGACCAAAACAAAGTCATTCACTGGTAACTGATTTTGGCTTTTTATAACATGTAAACAGGACGTTAAAATGAATGTGAATGAATGTGGTGGATGTTTTGTGAAAGCTGTTATTGTTTTGTTTTACATGTATAATGATAACTTATAAAAACATCTAAACATGTATCTTCTTTCGTAATTTCATCAATGAAGATGGCATCCAGAGCTTGTTAACAGCAGAAATGGCCACTCAAAGTCTATATTTAAAGGGCCACACCAGTGTTTTTGCATGTTTTAGCCGATTCAATTCAAATCACTTATACTTTACATCACAACTAACCATTGTGCAAAAAAAATTGTTATGTTATGTTATGAATTTTTAATGTATTTTGTCTGCTGTTTTAGACATTTGTTGGTTTCCATTCATTTCTATCAATGATCACTTACTTAAAGCTGCAATAATCAATATCTTTATATTAACAATGGATCCATCGACAATATGTAATGTGAAAGGAGTTACCCAAAACACACTGAGAATCCAACTCTGCAGTTCCCCGCAGCTCCACAGAGCATTTTAGCATCTTTCAGCTCATTGTTTTGGTTTTATGGCCCACAACTTTACTGGTTTGGTCCACTCTCCCCGCTCTCATCAGTGTTGTTTTTGGGCCACAGTCAGTGGGAAACCTCTGGGTTCTGAAAAGTGAAGCCAATGCAGAAGTGCCTTAAACTTGTGTTCTTTCTAATAGCCAGCAGGGGGCGACTCCTCTGGTTGCAAAAAGAAGTCTGATTGTATAGAAATCTATGAGAAAATGAGTTTACTTCTCACTTGATTTATTACCTCAGTAAACATTGTAAACATGAGTTTATGGTCTCAATCGCTAGTTTCAAGTCTTCTTCAATACAGCATGATGTTCATTTAGTAAATTATGGTCCCATTTAGAGTCAGAGTAACCATAAAGCAGGGTATGCTTCGGGGCGTGGCTACCTTGTGATTGACAGGTCGCTACCACGGCGTTGTCCGGTCTGGGAGTTGTCCGTGTTTTCCTCTTAGAACTTTAACCCTTTCACAGTGTGTTTTCAGTTCATGAAAGTTAAGTGTAACATTTTGGTCGCTTAAAAAAGTATTATTCAGCGTTCGGTTGTACTTCGCCCCACCCTCTTGTGTGTAACTTCTGGTTGCAAAAAGCCAAGATGGCGACGGCCAAAAACCAAGAAGGTGACAGCCAAAATGCCGAACTCAAGGCTTCAAAATGGCAGCCCGCAAACCAATGGGTGAAGTCATGGTGACTACGACCACTTCTTATATACAGTCTAGCAGGCAGCTGATAAACCCACTGAACACTACCTGCCCAGCACCAAAGACAAAGACAGACAAAGTTAGCAACTAGCTGGTGAACATAATGGAGCATTTAGCAGCTAAAGAGACAGATATTGCCCTCAGGAGCTGGTGGAGACCAAAAATAGAGGTAAAACAGACTAATGCTGATGATGCTTCATGTCTGCTGGATGTGTAAATAGGCAGCTTGCTAACTCCTCACCAAATCCACCTATGATAATGTGTCAATATTGTGTTTACATCTTGTTGTGCTGCAAGAAAATCAATTAATGCAGCTTTAAATTGTGTATTCCATCACAATGAACATCATCTGTGCTAATTTTTGTCAAATTGACATTATTGTTATGAGGTAATGCAGTGCAGACTTAGACAGACTTTGTCTCTCCAGACAGGAAATGCCATTAAAAGTAATCACCATCTAAAATAAAAGCACAATAGATTAAAGGTCACTGAATCTAATGACAGCTCTGACGTCAGGAGCCTGTGTTGTTTTTATGGTTGTTCCTGTGTAATTGTTGATTTTATTTAGCATTACGTTTATTGTTCTGTCTTTATAAGTCTATTATTTAAATATTATCAGTGTAAGGGCTACTGTTTATAAAGTTTCTTATGTTGTTGCTGGTGGTTTTATCTGCTACTATTTATTATGCCATATTGTTTATTTGTTTGCTTGCTTGGGGAATTCCCCTCTCATGTCTTCTGACGTACCTAGACAAACTGTTTTTGGTCAGTCAGTTGCTATAAATAAAAACATTTGGTAAATAAATAGAAACATAATCATCCATATTCATGATTTCTGATCTCCTTGTGTACGTCTGTGCCTCAAAACCGGAGCCAGTCTGAACTTGTCTGCCTCTCGTCTCGCACATGAGTTACGCCTCCAAGCTGCACAACAGCTGACACACTTTATGTTTCTCATCCGGATCTTTGTTTACTCAATATAACTGTTAGAATCACCATTGTCATCATGGCAGGGGTCACTCTCGGACAGAGAACATCAGATTACTACTTTATCTAAGTGTAATGTAAACAATACCTTCAAAAGATTATGAAAACAGAAGATATGGACAAAAAGAAACACTTTCAAGCTAACTTCTTTGCCTAAATTCTGTTTTATTCCTCATTCACTATCTGAAACTAGCAGCGGACAGCCATTAAGAATAACAAGGGATTTGATATGTACAGTAATCCGGATCAGCAGAGCCAGCAGCTGAGTGTGTTTGTTCTCTTTAAGATTCTCAGAAGCACAACTGTAAACACAACTTCCTCTTTCAGGGTGAGGACGAGTGAGAACGACTTGTGCACGTAAAAGCTGAGATCGGGGTGTTTTTCATGAGGCAGCACATAGAGTATCCTCTTTTTCACGTGTGTGTATGCACATTTCTTGTATTCATTTCCCCCTCGGTACAGCCCCTCCCCGACTAGGACGAGGCTGTTTTCATGGAAGTCTGGCTGAATCCAGTTCACAGTGCCTCAAGAAATGACCTCCTCATCTTACTCTCTCCCACTGCTCCCTGCCTCCCTCCTCCATCCAGCTCATGGGATCTCTTTCACCGTATTTATTCCTCTTCTGTCTCCTTTCTTTCTTTCAAACATAAGTAAATACAAAAGAGTAATGTAAATGTAAATGTGTAATTATGTTGACGACAGTATTTCAGATGGGAAAACTGAATGTAAACAGGATGTAGTATGTATATGCATGATGGGAAGTAATACATGTACACAGGGGTGTAAACAGGAATGTAGTATGTAACAATGAGAAGTACTAAAAAAATATTTACAGCGGTGTAGACAGAAATGCTTCCTCTCATTTCATATAGAGAGAGAAGAAAGAGGAGAAAGCTAGAACTGGTTTGGACAGTGTAAAGCTTTGATTTTGTGTATCTGAAACATATTTGTGTATTCAGACATGTATTGTTGTGCAGATGTTCAATATGTCCAGATGTGTACGCCCAGATATCAAGGCTGGACCCCCAGGGGACCCCACACGTCGTCTGTGTGGCAATTATTTTGAGGAAATTTAATTATTTGTTTGATTGTTTAGTTGCCACACTACAAGGGCAATCCCACCGAATCGTTGCCATTTGCATGTTGTAACTTATCAAAATGAAACTTCATTTTTTACATGGATTTTCTAAATTGTTTGTTGCTATTGGAGTGAACGTGTAATCGAGTTAATGGATAAACTTCGTAGAAAAAATATACGAACGGAGTGTTCAAGCATAAAGTGTGTTTCGGACTTTGATTATACACGGTAACGTTGATCAGTGCGTCAATCAGGTGAGCCCGGTGCAACACCTCAGTGGCTTAAAGCTCGGCTTAGCCTCTACAATAAAGTCAAAAGCTGTGTTTGCTTCCGGGCGGAACACCTGACCGGGCTAAGATTGGTTCCTACTTATTCTATGAATTTCAGTACCAATTATCCCTAATCTGGCTTCTATAGTGGGTTTAAACAAGGCAGACAAGACATACTTAAACCAGGTAGACAAGTACAATAAAAATAATAGTGATCTTAAAAAAAAAATAAGTAAATAAAAATAGTACAAAAAATAAAAATAAATAAATAAATAAATAAATAAATAAATAAATAAATAAATAGATAAATAAATAAATAAATAAATAAATAAATAAATATCCATCCCTATTCCCTCCCCCGTAATAAAAAAATAATTAAATCAAATAAAAAATAATTAAAGGAACAGTATGTAAGTTTTTACATGTATACATTTTTTTTTAACAATTTTTTATGCCAATGTGTGAACAGGTTGTAACCTAGCCTAAAAAATGAGACCTTCCGCGACTTTTTGGGTTTCCTCTATCAGCCTGTGGACTGCTTTTAATGTGAAAAACCCAGGCCAGTTTTTTTTCTGGGAAAATCCAACGAATGTGACATCATGCACGCTCACAATTGCCTTTATTTTCAGCTCTGCTATACAGGGCTAACAATGTGCAGCCATAGCTAACGTTAGGTTAGAAATGTTGTCTGCTAAACGCTTAATGACATGACCTGACCACAACTCAGACTCCAACACAAACTCCACGTTAACTGTCGTTGACTTAACACACACAGGTGTCACTGTTAACAAGCAATTTCTGATTCTTACATAGAGTCCCTGTAAGGAATTATATACTGTATATACAATAAGACAAAAAAGGGTCATTCATTTTTACTATTTTCACCTCTCATCTAGAAAAGGGTACAAGGGCGTTGAGCTCTCTTTTTCAAGGACACGTTATTGACTCAAGCTGCTGAGGAAGATGGTGATGATGCTAAGACATGGACCTTTTTTTGAAGAAAAAAAAATGTAGTACCGTATAGGCACATTTCACGGTATAGACTGAGGTTGAGAGGGACCGTTGGTATGCCGACTGCCTGCATCTGTTTGCTTTTGTATGTGTTGTGTGAACGTGTGTGTGTGTGTATTATATGATCTATCGCCCTTGTGAAGGTGTAGAATCTGACACCTGTCTTCTTTGTGGACCTTTCCCACGATGACGCTTCCCTTTGGGCTCTAACACACTCAGCCCTCTTGGTGTGTGTGTGTGTGTGTGTACCCAGCAGGTAAGGACAAAACTGCTTAAGTGCCTTTAAGCAAGACACCTAACTCATATAGTCTTCAGTGGCCTGCAGGAGACAGCTGCTGGACTGATCAGCTCCCAGATGTGAATGCAAATATCTTTACATCTACATGGTTTAATTGGGTTTCTGTGAGATGACTGTGAATGATTGATTACTTGCTAGGGGCAATCTTAAAGAGCGACGGCCACTGATTGGATCATTTTAGATGATATGATACAGAAATTACTTTATTGTATTGGTCACTAATTATAAAATCTAAAATTAAAAGACTTTGAGTATTGATTAATCGTAACTTAAATCAGGAAGATCACCTGATGGAGCGACGGTGCAGCTACAGATTGTGATGTGTGAGGTTATCCAGTAAAGGACGATAAATCTGTGAGTGTGTGCGGTTGATTTTCCACCTCAAGGACGTCACTCTCTTGCAGGCTGGTTGGACTTATAAAATATTTATGTTGCCTGTGAGTGCAGCCCAGACTATAAATAGTCTCAGCCAAACATAAAGCCATTAGTTTTACCACCGCCATCTGACACAGCTTTACATCCCCCCCACTAACACACACATATAAATTCATGCACATTCACTTCACCGACAAACTAGATGGACGCTGCATTCTGATCATGTATTGATATTCTGCATGACTGTGCAGGAGCGCACACACCCTACAAGCTGCAGTCTGTTTATCTGTCTGTGGAGATTTATCAATGACAAAAACTATCAAGCCAGCGTGAGTGCAAAATAAATTCAAGCTGTCATCAATCTGCAGAGCCTGCAGGAATACATTCACAAGTGTGAAACCTGATGAAAAGCTGCTCTCACTAGTTTCATCAGCTGGTAGCTTAAGAGCACTTGAGAATAAAATGTGTGCTTCAAAAGGGGAGAGCTCATATCCTATTATGGGCATATTTTGTCTATTATCAATCAGTCAGTGTTCACTATATTTGTCCCTAGAGGGCAATTGGTTGCACACAATGAATGATTGTTGAATTGAATTGATGTCTTTAACAATGCAAGCTGGACATTATATGAATACAAAGTAAAAATGAACAACAAAACAATTTAAGAATAACTGAATCCTAAATAGTGAGCAAAGGAAGCCTCAAAGCTCAATTATAGGGATGCAATTCATCTTGTGCTCTACAAGCAGTGATTAAACTCAATATTTTGGACCCAATTAAGATAAAAATCAAAAAAATGGAAAAACCTACCAGAATTCAACGTCCATAAATTAATTTTATAAAACAAAAAAGACCTGATTTGAAAGAGACCCTGGACAGTCTGATCCTAATAGACCCGAGGACTGGGTTAGCAGGTTAGGTACTACACACTGAATACACAAGGAACCCCACATTAATTACCACGTTCTTAATATATTTGGCATTAATGAGCTTCCATACTTTATCTACTCTGCAGGAAACTACAGGAAATCGACTCTGATATCACAGGAAATGAGGCAGACACAGCAGACATGCAGAGCCCTAACTCTTGCAAATAGTACTGCTGAGTTGATTAATAAAACCACCAACCAGAGCAAAACGTGACATGTCTGTGTGTTCAGCAGACGTGATGCTGTCATGTGCACTCAGACTTACTTCCCCTTTTTTACTGCACACACACTCACATCCACATTACATTACAGGAAGCCATTCAGGTTGTGAAACACTATACAGAACATGATAAGCCAACTTAACTGAAATAAAATGTTGACATTATTTGTTGATATCATTTGATTTAATGTAACTCCAACATGTCAGTAACTGTAGAATTGTTGTTTCCTTTATTTATGCAAATAGTATTACTCTTTGTTAATCATACTATTATAATTATTGTACGTAAAACAACCGGCTACACATATCTATGTTTAAGGAGACATATTTCCTTGAAACTGCAAGTTACATCTACTAATAATGTTAATCCATTTATTACATATCCCATGCATTATTTGCTGCTTCTAATTAAAAATGTTAATTTATTGGAACAATTTATGTAGAATAAGCACTACACTATATGGCCAAAACTCACTGGACCATCGTTTTGTTTGTTTGTTTTTTAAGTTTCAATTCCAATCGGACTCTATCTTTGAATTTAACTCTCTTGGATAAAAAGACTATTTATACTACTGATGATGTGTCACAGCCATACTGTCCACTGACTTTTAGCCATATAATGTGTAGCAACCCAACAGTATATAAAGTTGTTAAAATCAGCTCCACCTCGACCAGCTACAACATCATTACAGTAATGATAATCCAGTTATTAAAAACATATTTCTGCATAATGAGTAGGCCTACTTTATCACTTAAGTGCATTTTCTGATAATACTTTTACTTTAAGGAGCTCTCAGTATTCCACTATGGAAGACCACAAGTAAATAGTCATAAAGCATTTAATTGATTAATAACTAACTGTACAATAAAAAATAGCCATTAATAAATTTGTTTACAACTTGATTTATTAATCTATGAATAAATGGACTAAATTACAAAGTAATTCATTATTTGACATTTTAATTGGCAATAAAAAGAAGAATTATACAAAATAATTTACGAATTAAATATTAATCAACCAATCAATAAATAGCTCAAAAACACCACAACATTACTTTGTAATTTAATCCATTTATTCACAGAAATTAATTTGTAAACAAATGTATCAATAGCTATTTTTTTTATTATACAACTAGTTATTAATCAATGAAATGCTTTATTACTATTTATGTGACTCCTTGTGGTCCTCCAAATTCCCCACTTCATTAATGTGGAAGACTTGAAAGAGACACATTTATAAGGATTGTCAAAACTGATGCATGTTTAATGATGATATTCTGATATTTAGTCCCAAAGGAGGACGGTCTGCAGGACAGATAATGTATGCATACAGTGCACTTTCATAGACTAAGCTACTGGAGTTACCCTGCACTATATTTTGACACTGCACATTTTTAACAGTCTCTTCTGTACTATATTCACTTTTTTAATAGTCGTGTATCACAATTGTTACCCTGCACTATATTCAGTTTTAACAGTTTTCTTCATCTCCTTGTATTTTTATATATGGTATATTTTTTTTGTACTTTGTACTTTGCACTACTTACTTTTTTACTGCCTTTTTACTAACATGTTTTGCACTATGGAACTGTGATGCTGGAAACTTGAATTTCCCTCGGGATCAATAAAGTTACTATCTATCTATCTATCTATCTATCTATCGATCTATCTATCTACTGTCATTATAGATCCTGTTACCTTCATCTACCATGCAATCACCTCATTCCCCTCACCTGAGCTCACCGCCCCATGTCCACACCTGAGCCTCTTTTGAACCTCATCAGCCACTCATTCATACACCGGCTCAGATTCACTTACCCTCTGCCAGATTGTCTAGTAAATG
>CAKAKR010062054.1:2454-19125 GCA_916700685.1 Adelosebastes latens | reverse complement strand
GCAGATCATGGTACATATTTGTGAATTGTCTTCTCTGGATTACAACTATTATCTACAGATCTGCTGCGGTACCAATCGGACAAAAATTCTGTAAACAAACAGGAGGAAAGATACAAATGTCATGTGGCCCATAAATCCACAGGAAGCGATCTGCAAATGCGAAATAGATGCACAAATGTGTAGATATCACTTTACATGTAAACCTTAAAATACGTATCTACAGAGTAAGTTATGCGTATTTGCAAATTGCCCTGTATTTTTGTGAATGTGACTTTACACAACACAAATACAGAAATACATGTTTGTGGATAGTGAAATATTTGCAGATCATGGTACACATTTGTGGAAAGTCTTCTGTGGGTTACAACTAATAAAGTCCAATAAAAACTTCTATATAAATACATAAGAAGAAGCTCCACAGACACAACATAACACACAAACTGAGGATAAATCAATCAATCTGAATCTTTATCGATCAATCTCTGTTTATTTTTGATTTATTAAACGTCATAAAATCGTGATCACAGTCTCCCAGAAACCCCAGGTGACATCATCTAATGTCTTGTTTTGTCTGATCAGCAGCCCCAAACCTAAATAAAGTACATTTACCATGATATGCAACAGAGAAAATAAGCAAATCCTCACATTTGAGAAGCTGAAAACAGAGAATGTTTGATGTACTTGATAAATGTCCTAAACAGTAATATTGTTGTTGGTTAATTTTCTGTTGATTGACTTGAATAAATTAATTTACTTATTGTTTCAGCACTAATCACAAATAATAAAAGGAGAGGATATATTGTTGTACAACCCTCAAACAAACACACATCAATAGACTCAACATAATCCTGATCTAAAAGTCCACATTTACTTTAAATCCACTTGATGCAGAGAGCCTAATGTGTGTATCCAGTTCAAAGTTGTTTTTTTTCTCTGAGCTCACACAGGAAAAATGTTTAACCTGATTTTAAATCAAACTGAGCTGTGAAGGAATGTTTTGGAAAGGTTCACTTGCAGAGATATGTGCTTCATCCTTTAGGCCAGAAATGCCAAGAAATATGAGGAATGTGTTGTCACCTGTAGCTACTGTATCTGTCGCTCCAGCCTGCTGTCAGGCGATTAAAGACAGCTGGGAGAACAGGTGAGTGTGTATATAAGAGGGAATAAAGAAGCTCTCATTTGATATATCGTATAATCCTTGACCTCTGAGTCTTTTTGCTTTTACAGAGGAAGAAAAAAGAGAAGAAGAGTGTGGAAGAAAGCAAAAGTAAGTGTCTTAACAGCTGAGATTCAGTGTCTGACCTCCTATTCATGTGTGACATATTTCAATCTTGATAGACTATGAAGTGGATCAAGCATTTTAGCCACTTTGCCAGAGGCCAGATAGTATTTTTGTTTGTGAGTGTGTGTGACAGCATCAGCATCCTCAGAGTGCAAACCACAGGAAACACTATTCTCAGATTGTGTGACTTGCACTTTTAATCTTCCATTTCTTTTTATGTTCTGTCCAATATTTCTTTGCTCGGTGTGTGTTTGTGTGGACATTTGCAAACATAGCATGTGGAACTCCGCACACATCCTTCATCCTGTGTTGACATGCTTCCCACAGATCCTTAAAAAAATGTCTTAATTTTTGTTTTTGAAAGTCCAGGTCTAAAAAAAGGGCCTTAAATTGTCTGGAATTTAAGAAAGGCAGACATTAAATTTGCTCTGCGGCAGACTGAATGAGCACATCTGCTTATTTGTTCTCTCTTTTTTATATTTTGTTTAATTTTCTCTCAGCAATGACAATTTCCACTGCTTTATTTGGATTTTAAATGGTTTATACCCTGCTAAATAGGTAGCTGCACGTCTTGTAATGCCTAGATGCACATTTAAAGAAGAAAGTGTTTATGTTTTCTGACTGAAGCGTTGACGGAAAGATAAGAAACCTCTTTTTTTGTCATTGGAATTGTATTTTATCTGTAAAAACGTCATAAAAGTAAATTAGCCTGTATTCAAAATGTGCAGATATCTCCGCAGAAGCCTTGTACAGTACATACAGGCCACACTCCCACACAGATTTTGCTTGAATATTCAGTGTGACCAACACACAACCCCCTATCAACACACACTCACAAGCCCCCTCTCCATCCACCACCCCCCTGTCTCCCTTGGGACCCCCATGGAAGTCTGGTGAGGGGTCTCCAGTGCCAAAAAGCAGGAAGTCACAGCTGTGCTCATCCCCCTTTCAGCATGTGTGAGAGCAAGAGAGTGTTTTTTTTTTTTTATGTCTCTATCGGTATCTGTGTGTAGGTCTGGGTCAGTGTGTGTTTTAGTCTCTATATTTCTGTGTTTGTGTCAGTATGACGCTACTTTCTATTCCCACCTCTTTGGTGCAGAAGTTTCCAGTGCTGTTAAATGAGAGAGACAGAGAAAGCCTGGCTTATACAGGCTAATAAACACTCTGTGTGCCTGAGCTGTGTGGCTAATAGTATAAGACTGACTGCACTGGACTGCTCTGGTGGAAACACACACACACACACACACACACACACACACACACCCTCAACTTTCTGCTTTTTTATTGTTTCTGTTACCTCCTCTTGGTCTTCACTTCTTTATTTCTTCACTTTCTCTTTCTTATTGCTCTTTCCTTACCTGTTTGTTTTGTTTCTCTCTTTCTAAACACTATAAGGCCAAAAGTATGTAGCAAGCCCTGCCCACATACCTTTGTATAGTTTGGGTCTCTGGCTGCTTTTTGTTGTTTGGGCTGGACCTCTTATGATCTGACAATTAGTCGATCATCAGATAATTAACCTCATCATCAAGTCATTTGCAAAAATGCCAAATATTCATTGGATCCAGCTGCTAACTTTTTCCTCTCTTATGTGATTGCAAATTAATTTCTCCAGGTTTTGGACTGTTTCTTGGACAAAACAAGACATTTGAAGGCATCACTTTGGGATATTTTGATGGACATTTTCACTACTTTCTGACATTTCATAGACCAGACAATTTATTGAGAAAATAACGTTGGTTGCAGCCCTAGTTCTGATGAAGGGAAATGTTTCTGATATAGCAAACAGTGAAAATTTAGACAATAGTATGCTTCAAACTTCGAGGCAACCTTCCTCTGTCAACATTACATTGCCCCCATGCACGAAGCAACTTCTATAAAGTAGGGCTGCAACTAATGATTATTTTCATCGTCGGTTAATCTGACGATTATTTTCTCGATTAATCGATTAGTTGTTTGGTCTAAAATGTCAGAAAATGGGGAAGAATGTTGATCAGTGCTTCCCAAAGCCCACAACTCAAAGATATTCAGTTTACTGTCATAGAGGAGTAAAGAAACCAGAAAATATCCCCTTTTAAGAAGCTGGAATTTAAACCTTTAATTATTCGATTACCAAAATAATTGGCGATTAATTCAATAGTCATCAACTAATCGTTTAATCGTTGCAGCTCTACCATAAAGAAATGTTTTTCTGAGTTTAGCGTGGAGGAACATGACTGGCCTGCACAGAACCCTAACCTCAGCCTCATCCAACACCTTTGGGATGGATGTGAACGCTGACTGCGTGCTCTACCTCAGGCTCAGTGCCCGACGTCACTAATGCTCATGTGGCTGAACGGGAGCATATCCCTTCAGCCAGGTTCCAAAGTGTTGTGGAAAGCCTTACTCTGAACGATGGAGGCTTTTATAGCAGCAGATCAATCCTCATGGTTGTGGAAAGAGATGTTCTACAATCACATTTAGATGTCCACATACTTTTGACCATGTGGTGTATCTCATTTTCTACTTTTGTCCCTGTCTTGATCTCCCTCACTTCTTTATATTTCTGTTCTTTCTCCTGTTTCTATCTCTCTCTATATGTTCAGACTCTTTCTTCTTCATGAGCCTCTGCAGCTCCTTTGCTGTAAATCTCAGGCCTTTGGTTTAATAGGCGCAGTGTGCCTCTGTAACACCGGCTGCCTTTGTTTTGGTTACAGATAAAATCACTGAAGGAAAACACGACAGCAGAGCGAGAAGGAGAAAACGAGAAGGAGAAAGAGAGAGAGACTGTGTGAGATCGAAGAGATGTAGAAAAACAGCGCAGTGAAAGAGTGTGTGTGAATCCCTGTGGTGCAGGAAGAAATACAGTAGACAAATTTAAAGACTGAGAAGGGCAGTTCCTCCCTTTTTATTTCTTAAACAAGATACAAAAAGAAAGCGAGAGGGGAGGAGGGAGAGGAAATGATAGCTGCTAAAAGAGTGATGATTTGACAAAGCAGCACGTATCCAGAGCAGACTTAACTACTTCCTAACTCTGAAGGACAGATCGAGATTTCAGACCTTCCTCCTGCCAAACTCTGCGTCTGTGTGATGTTACTTCTTAAATCTCAAATCTTTTTGACCTCTCCTCCCTTCATCCCACCTTTCATTCTTACTTTGTTTGATCTCATTGTGATGTTACCTTATGTGCACAGTGTGGACATATGGAGTTGATCACAGCGTCTGTTGCTGTGTTTTTTGGGAATGTTGACAAGTTGACAGGCAAGGCGCTGCACTGACATCGAACCTCACTCCACTGTCAGGAGGAGAGAGAGAGAAAGGGGGGGAGTAGGCAGAGGGTGAGAGACACAAGAGATAGGGAGAGAGGGGGAGGTGAGAGAAAAGGAGGAGGAGAGATGAAGGGGAAAAAAATGACTTCACGGCCATGACTGGACTGCCCCCTTTTTCCCCCTCAGCCTCTCTCTGTCTCTCAACTTTTTTCCTCCGTCCTCCTCCTCCTCCTCCGTGTGTTTTTTTAAATGATTTGGGGAGAAGAGGGGAGCAAGCATTCAGAGCTTGGCTGACGGTGCAGGCAGGAGCGTCACATAGGAAAACAGGAGCCTGAGGGGCAGCACACCGGGACTGAAGAGGCTTGGGTTTTTTTTGGGATCTGATGCACAGACTAAAAGATTGACTTACAGACAGAAGAGGCAGGAAGAAGGACATATAGATTCATACAGACTCTCAAGAAGCTTTAAACAATACATTTACTGTACAAAAAGCAAGGGGAAAGCCAGATATACAGATTTATTTTTGTAGACAGGCAGGCAGATACCTTGCGAGCAAGCTTAAACATTTTTCCAGACGGGACCGGAGTTTTCTTCCACTGGAGAGAGAAAGAAGCAGATGGACAGAGAGGCACATTTTGAATGAAAGGAGAAGAAACCTCATCATTCAGCAATGCTTTTGAGGAACTCTGCACTGAACTGTTGCTGTCTGCTATATTCCTGGATGCTGACGCAGGCATAGGACACATTTAAATTCACTGAATTCCTCTTGAGAAGAGGTTTTTCTTTCTACAAAGTCCTTCTTCATTGCAGGTGTTGTGCTGACTGTCACTATGTTTTCTCAAAGGTACTCTTTAACACCATCATGGACTTCTTGCCTTTTGGTGTTGTGCATCCTGGATGTATGGACCACAGCCTGGCCGGCAGCCCAACATTCCCAACCCCAGCTGCAGTCCCGCCGGTCCAGGCAGATGCCACCCCTAACCTCCTCCTCGTCAGCCGGCAACCTGTCAGAGAGCGCAGAGAGCAAAGTGGAGCGCCTCGGCCAGGCGTTCAAGCGAAACGTCCGTGAGCTGCGAGAGAAAAGCTCCTGCTTGGACCTGGTCTTCCTGGTGGACGAGTCGTCCAGCGTGGGGGCCAACAACTTCCTGAGCGAGCTGAGGTTCGTACGCAAGATGCTGTCCGACTTTCCCGTTGCACCGGAGGACACGCGGGTGGCGTTGGTCACCTTCTCATCCAAGACCCATGTAGTGACGAGAGTGGACCACATCTCAGCGCCCAAGTCCCACCAGCACAAGTGCTCCCTGTTCAACCAGGAGATCCCAGCTATCAATTACAGAGGAGGGGGCACCTACACCAAAGGAGCCTTCCAGAGGGCAGCGGTGAGTCAGACCTAAAGATAAAGTGAACATTAATGTCACGTGTGTCAATCTGTGTGCCTAAATGTACCTGCATATGTGTGCAGAAGTTATATTTTCTTGAAATTGCTGACTTTATTGTTTTCTTTGCATCTTAATAATGAACCTGAGGTTGTCTTTCATAAGCCTTTGCTATATGTGTGTGTGTGTCAGTTCGTCTGCATCCTGCTGTATGTGCAGGGAGTGATTGTGGCTTAGTAAGGTTGATGTTAATGAGGCCCTGTGTGCGCTTGCTGTTGCTGCTCCTGCTTCCTCTAAATTACACACCAGCAGATAGTGAGGGGGAAGCCACTCGCCGGCTAATTGTTCAGGAGTTTCCAGTGATAAAACAAATACCATTAAGAGTGAGCATGCGCAGACAAACACGCAGATGCATGCATGTAGCAAACCATGCATACACAAAAATGAACTGCATGCATGTAACAATGAAGCAATAGGTTTGGAAGAGTGGAAGTCAAGTTAAGAATTTTTGTGAATCGTGGGCAGTGTGGCTTAGATGAAGCTTTCTGGGTGAATATGAATTGCTTCAATATTACTGATAAGGTTTTGTCAAATACTCCTTTATTCCTGACAGTTTTGTTTCTTAAATAGAACCATTACAGGCTGATTTTTTTTCTTGTAGAGGCAGGTATTTGGGGGTTATGCGGGATTACAAGGGGTCAAAATGTTAGCTTGTTTATGGTTTGTTGATTGGAGCTGCCTGACACCCAGCCGCGTGTGCACACTCAAACACACACACACACCGAGGACATATGGCACAGTTCATCAGTCAAGTCCAAACAGCCCAGCTGTAAAAGCTGTGTTGGTGGTATAGGGGCTGGTCCTGTATAAACACACACACCTCGGCTCTTCCCTCAGATCTGCCTCCAGTTTGGAGCTTTGTGAGCATTATTTTGAAATACATGCAGGAAAAGATTCAGGTGCTTTCAGGTCTGCAAACTTAGAAAATACTGCAGCCTACAGTCTGCTGATAGTTGTTGCATCCACACAGATGGAAGGACAACTAGCTAACATCATGGCTTGGTGACAAAAATACATAATAGATGTTATGACTGTGTGCAATGAAGTCAGAAAACCTCTTTGACACTGGTACAATCATGAGATGAAACAGCTGATGGATGTCCAAATAGCTAAGCTTGTTATTGTGCAGTGATGTGGTTTAGAATAAAAAGGTTGTTGCAGTACGACGAAGACTACAACCAGTATCAGAATCAGAATCAGTTTTAACAATAAAATATTCAGAAAAGGATCACCTTAAAGCCTGTATCACTTTGATGCTACAGCACTAACTTTCCATGAATGCACTGTAGATAGTAAAACATCACGTCAGCCTAGTTTTACAGACAAAGATGTAGGTAAAGTGAGTTGTGACAGGTTTACCCTTCACTCCATCCCTGTTCAAAGCTAATAGCCTTGGACCGTATCTTCCAGCTTAGCGGTGAAAGCTTGGCCCTCAGGACAGGTTTTCAGCTCGCCCTCCTTAGTTAAGTGCTGATAAGGAGACTGCTGGCTGCATCCCAGCTGCTAAAGACCACAACAATACCAAGAAAAGGCTTTCTGGGGGAACTTTAGTGCCTTTATCGTTATTCACAAACACTCAGAATGTTTAGGGTGATTTATCAAGTGATGTAGTAGTCTAAATCAGCCAAAGATGGCTGGGCGTACTGCTGACGGGCTCTTAAGTTGGCTTCCAAACATTGTTATTGATTCAAAGTCTGATTAAAATAAAAGATTCAATTTCATCATAGCCAACAAACACTGCTGTATTTCTTTCCAGTACGGCATCTGCATGTTGAGAGTCTGTAGGCCAACTTGAGCGATGTATGAGTAATGGGAGAGCTACGTGCAGCCTACACAGAGTTGAGAATTTTTTGGAAAGATAGATGAGCCTAGCAGATACAGACCGAGAAGCAGCAGATCAACCGGTGCTCCAGAAACCACCCCACACCTGATGGATTCAGTCTGACGTTTACTGTGTCTTCACATGATCGAGGAAGTGATGTTAAAAAAAACCCAACCCAGGCCTGTCTGTGATTTATCGCCTGATCTCTGCGTTATTTTATCGTCCGTCTGACTGGAAAGAGAAAAAAGGGAGCGTTTGTCGTCTCTTTCCATTAGCCGCATAAAGGATGGGTCTGCTAACACTAATCTACAAAGCGCATATCCGCCTGTCATCGTGCACCGACTGAACTGTAGGGCCACTGTCTCAGTGTGCTAGTATGTCGAATTGGGAATTTTGCGGCGTGTGTGTGAGTGCATGTAGTTAGTGATTTTGTGCTTTTGCCTGTACGCGTGCCTCCATGTGTTTGTCCATCTGAGGCTTCAAGAGAATGTCTATGTGATGTGTGTAAACGTGTGCATCTGTGTTAGGAAGAAAGAGAGAAAGTAAGGGAGAGGGGATAATTGATAATTGCAGTATAATAATAATAATGCCATATTTTATTCCCTTGGCTGGTCTTGGCTGTTCTAAGTGCTGTAGAAAGCTGGGATCCATTAAGAGAGACATTTTTCCACCAGCCGTGCATGTAGAGACAGGGCTCTCCTCCAGCGCTCTTCATCTCTGTCTCACTCTGTCTCTGCTGTCTGTCTGTCTGCTGTCTCTCTTTTCACCTAATACATCATACAGTAGGTTTATAGCATCAATGTATGTAGCTTCCAAAGTCTATTCTGATTTAGGAGTTTCTGTTTTTTCCCCTTAGCAAATATTAGATTTAGCGTTAAACTAATATATACAGTAAATGTGTAAACAGATACTTGAGAATATACTGAACGAGTAAGTGTTTATATCTGTATAGTGAGTAACATGAGGTAATATAGGCTGTTAAGTCATTCTCCAGCTCTCTACATTTGTTGTACAATGTGTCGTCCGACCACATCTAAAGGTAAAAGTGTTAATAGCTCCTCTAATTGGCCACACACTCTAAGGCGTGGCAAGAATTCACAGAAAGTATTGAGAGATGCAATTAATTAAGAAATTTCTGCCAATCTCTCCTTGAAGGCATTCATGGTTACACACTCGGGTTTGTGCTTGAAATGTAATAGAACAATGACAAAAACCTGGAAAACAGGTGATCAATTTTCCAGTCAGAGAAAACATAATATCCTGGAAAATTACCTCAACCTTCTCCTAGGGCTGTTGCAATAAACACAATATTGCAATACTATTGACAAGCCAACCACATGGCAAGCAACCGCCACAACCGCTATGTTCACCTTTTTTCTTTTTTTAATTCTTTGCAACGGAAGCGCCACGGCAGCAGCGTGATGAGGTATTCTGCGCTGAGCGCTGCATGTTTGGTGTTCTGGTCTTCGTGAGTTCAAATGTTCAACTTTTGGTAAAACGCTGCGCTCATCAGTGTCACTTTTGACCCAGCCGTCCAATCACAATGGAGGAGGGGTGGGACAAATACCGCAACGACCAACTGTCACATCCTACATGTAGGCTACAAGTACTGAACAACAACAATGGAGGAGAAATGAATACACTAGACCTGCAGGGCCATCCTCTCTCTCTTCGTGTTTCAGCTTTCCCTTCATCCAGAGAAAGTACCATGTGCTGGCATTTTACTACTGTGGATATTCCGCGTCCGGTTGCTATGTGTCTCAGCTGAAAAATACGCTGCGCCTCATTGCCCTTCTGTGTTCTGCATTTAACAATAAACAAGTTTAAATTTGTATATTTGTTATTTAAAAAGCAACAATATACCTAATAATAGCCTAACAATAAAGCTTATTTGTATAGCACTAAAATCAGGATAAATTAAAAAAGGCATTAATACCATATATCGCGCTGTTGAGCCAATCATTATCACAACAGGGTAAATTCCTTCACCGCGACAGCCCGACATTCTCCTATTTTTCTTAAGCTGAAAATTAACTTGTGTGAATCTCTGGCATACACTACCATTCATCAGTTTTTATTCATTCATTCGTTCTTTGCACCTGCTTGAGTATTTCTTTCTCTTAGTGCTCTCTATTTCTCTCTCCATCTTTCACTCAATGAAGGTGATGCGACAACAGCACCACGGTGCTCAGAAAGTCATTATTTCCAATGGTTTGCGTCACGCCATGACGGCTTTTCGCTGCGTCGAGCAAAGCTCATCTTGGGCGCAGCATGGTGTGATGTGCGGCGAGCTCAGCTCAAACTGCGTTGTGTCGGTTGCGAGAGTATATATGTATATATATCTATGGTTGCGGCCAAAGGTGCGGATACAAATTCAGCATTCAAAACGTATTGAGCCCATCTCTCTAGTGGTGTAGTGGTCGTTGATGAGGTGGGTGTACCACTAGGTAGATGGGTAGTAGGTTACTGAGAAGGAAGTGGGTATATTCTCCTATATATTCTAATGTCTTTTTGGCTGACAGATAGGTATACCTCCATGTATACCCTCCCACTACACCACTGCTTCTCTCTCTCTTTACGTTACTGATATAAACCAGCACATCATTCTGTGTCCACGCGTTTGAAATAATGTCGATGAGGTTAAATGTCATACACTATGAGTTTATTAAGAGTGCAGCAGATTCACTTCAGGATCTGTCTCTCCTCAACCTCACATCTTACATGATAACCTGGTAGCCGATGACATCACTCACTGTAGTTTTCCAGCGCTTTCATGACCGCCGCACAAAGGAGCTGATTGATTACTTTCAGTAAATGTTTTCAAGCCTCTGAGGAATAACTACTGTACTGTACCTGAGACAGAAGTAGTCCACATCGCCTCCTCCAAACTGAATCATATTCCTTTCCTCTCTACTTACTATAATTACCCTGAAAAAGTCAATCCATTTTCCTGCTCTTTTTAGCTCTTGTTTAATTTATTTTCCATGCATTTGCCTTGTACATGACCAAATATCTTCAAGGGAATATGGCTCAAAGCCTTTCATTTTATTCTATTCTGGTAATCTTGTTGATCCAGGAATTATGACTTTTTCCATTGTTGCGTTTATCATAGCTTGCTTTGGATACGAGTGTCAGCCATAAAAAACACAGGGAGAGAAAAGCCTGTATCTGTAATAGCCAGTTAGAAATCCCCGTCGTCACTTGTTTTTTCTGTCTCATCGTTTGTCTTCTTCCTGATGATGAAGATTCGCCTCTGGGTTGCCATGTGTTGCCAGATAAAAAAACCCTCTTGCTCTCTGCAGGCAGGCCCAGCTTTGGCAAAGATACACCAGCATTAAACTGGTCTTGGCGGCTTCACTGTGTCAGTCGGCCTTCACAGTTGCATAAGACACAGACAGATGGGCAGCGTGTGAAGAGGAGTGGGAGAAAGATGGAAGAATGAGAGGAAAAAAGTAGAAGAAAGAGGGGAAAATGCCTCTGGGTCAAAGAATTGATTGGAAGAATGTGGCTCTTTCTGGTGGTTATTCACAGTAATGGTTTTACCTGACTGTTAGGCTCTGCCTGAACTTCAAAACAGATTTTAGAGCAGTTTACAGGCGTTAGCCACTTTATAAAAGGAGCTTTCTGCTCAGCCAGCCAGTGTGTTTCTTAGACTGAAATCTAAGTTGGAATAGCAGGTGGGTTATTTTCCCCCGATTCCTCCAATGACCCCTAATGTGCCCAACTCGCTCATTATTCACACACAAATTCAAACACACACACTGAGTTTATGGACCAGCTGCATGTCTTTACATGGTTGTCATCATATAATTCAGAGAGTTCATGTTATAGACTGTAAACTGGAGTGCGTGCATGAGAATGAATGTATTTTGCATTTATAGACATTGTGCTTGTGTCCTCAACACGGAGCTCTAGAGTTGTAAATCCAACTTAAATCTCAGTTGGATCAAACAGTTGGAAGCCGGCCCGATCTGAAAAGTTTACGGAGCTGTTTAGTTTTCCTTTTGAATTCAAAGAGTGTCCCACCAACTTCCAAACCTTGTCAACAAGTACTTTAATTTAAATAGTCACTGTAGATGTGAAATAAAGTATACTGCGACTACAAGTTTTAGTTATCACCTCGTACTATTCAGAAACACATTTTGCTGGATAGTTGAGGAGAAATTTGGCAGCTTTTCAAGTATCCGCCATGTTTTTCCAGTTAGAAAACTTGAAACAAAGCCCACGTTTGTCCAGTAAAATGCACAAACAGTCCAAGTTGATGTGTCAGAGAAGGAGAACACTTGTCAATCACACTTCATGCAGCTCTACTTGAGATGATGCCTTTCTCTTTTGAGATTTGCCAGACCACAATAAGCGAAACAAATATCGAGAGCTGGGTTTGTGAGGCCCCCGTCTCATTCCAGTGGGTCAACGCCGTTTCTTCCATTTCTCCCATTTTCATGCCTTTCCATCATGCTCTCCTCCGAAGCCGCAGACCTCCCCAGCAGAGTGTCAGGCAGGGGAACGTCAGCTTTGACGCATTACAGCCAAAATATGCGGTATTGTTTTTCAAAACATTGTCTATTAGATTAAATGAGGCTTTTGTAAGTTGCTTATATTTGGCCCGTGGAGACATACTGTAGAGATCCTATACAGTCTTGGCCTGTCTAGTGCACACACATTTACACTTGATGTTAATGTTTGAGGGCCTGAGTTTCTGAATAATTAGATGTAGAGTGTAGCAAATTAAGGTGGGAAATGAACACCATCCATCAACTGAATGCTGGAAAGTTTTGTCTACGACGGGTGATTTTCAGGGGACTTTTCATTTCTAGAAAATATATTTGCTCACTGGAGCATTTTTAATTTTTTTTGGCTGAGTCGCAGGGGAAATTTTAAACAAGCCAGTGAATTCTTACCAGCAAATTCAAGCTAAACTGTCACTATAAGAAAGTGGGAAGTGACACTGTAGAGAGATACTTTTCACCCCTTCAAACCACCCTAAAATAATAGCAAGTTTACAACTTTTGTGCTAAAGAAAAAGGGAAGACGACTACAATTATAGTGAAGGAGCCGATGCAAACAAGTGCCCACAAATGAAAGCAAGGTGCATCTCTTTGATCCGGTCCCTGAGGCTGGACTCAGCCATGATAAGATGATAAGAAAAGTCTCTGTTTCCTGTCTGTGCAACTGCCACTTCCCGCCATCTCACTCTTAATCATTTCCTCCCCCTCAGTCCGTCTGCTTCTTCCCACTCTGCCTCCTCCTCCTCCTTGGTGTCAGAGGGTCTCCGGCGGGGTTGGATGAGACAGAAGGATGGAGCAGACTCACCTACTAGTCAGAGAAGCCCTGATAAGACAGTGGCCAGACAGGAACGTCCACAGACACCAGACAACACATTTAAAATTTCTGAATCTGCAGTGGGATCTGGGTCACTACCATTACTGTTTATAGCACCTCATATATCTGTGGAATGATTAATCAGGACAGTAAAAGGAGGCTTTGAAATAATGCACATTGCTTTTTGTCCCGAAACAAGATAAGTGGTGGGAGTAGCAGTACTAGTAATTATCCCAGTTCTGCTTCTAAAGCTGAAACTTGTAACTTTAAGCGGGTGCAAACTACAGCACAGATGATGTCACTTTAGTGAAGTTTCACCGTGTTGTAGTTCGCATAAACATGGTGTTTTATTTATTGAAGTTACACAGCAGTGGCGTTTACAAACCTCCATTTCTCAATAGCAGAGTATGTAGAGCGTCTCCAACTAGGATTAATGGGGCATAGAAATGGATATAAATAGCAAGTTTAAGCTTTAAACCTTGTCATAAGTTTAATATGGTGTGTACATACACGGTATATAAGAAGTGGACGTAGTCACCGCGACGTCACCCATTAGTGTTTGGCATTTTGGCCGTCGCCATCTTGGTTATTTGCAACCAGAAGTGACACGAGAGGGTGGAGCTAAGTACATGTGTGTATGAACCTATTACGAGTGATTTTTTTTCCTTCTCCAAATGTTTAATTTTAATAATATTAGAAGCCTGAAGGGATAAAACAATTTATCGCGACTCATCGCGACTCATTTGAGGAATCCTGACCCCCATGTTGGAAACCACTGAGCTCGATCAAACACAGCTAAAATTGAGGTTTGCAGTTGTTTCTTCTCTTCCACTTTCTGGCTCACACAACCAACATTTGGTTCTTGTATTTCTTAAATGTTTAGTTTTATAATGACTGAATGTATAAAGGATCAGACTTCATTACATAGGGTATTGGTTTTGGAAAGGAGGTGAGTCTCAAAAATGTAGATGATGATATATTTCAAATGTAATTTTGTTGTAAGTAGATATCTTAACATAACTTAATAACATGACATGCTTTACTCTTATGTCCTGAAATCATATTGTAATATGAGTTTTTTTCTCAAAATGATCTAAATTTGAAATAGTGCATCACTCCTTACACACACTTTACTGAGTTACCTGGCTGGCACGTGTGCTCAGGGTGTAGTTGGAAAGTTATTCAGACACTGTCATGGTGATCGAGACCATAGACTCAACATGACTGTGTGTGCTTTAGTGTATGTGTGTGTGTGTCTGTGTCTGTTTTGGGAGGAAGAAATGCTTTAGTCTCGGGGTTCTGGGCCTCTTCATACTGAATCATCCTGACAGAAATATTCTCCATTCTCTTCTTTCATAAACTTTGTCCATCAACCTCAAATATGCTTCACTGAGGCACATTTTCACAAAATGCTTTGACAGAGCTGTCAATCTTTTATGATTGTAAATTCTATAGTTTCAAACAAGCTCTACAAAACCCTAATCACTACCTGCCCAGTACCAAACCACAGACACACAGTTGCTGTCTATCTGGTGAACATACTGTAGAGGAGCATTTAGCAGCTAAAGAACCTGATATATCCCTCATGAGTTGGTGGAGAACAAAAACAGAACTACAAGAGAGTGAATATTGGACTTACATTTGCCAATTCACCAGAAACAAAACTCCAAATGAATGATAATGTTGCTCCTTAACTGTGTAAATGATTCAATCAATTATTGCTGGTTTAAAGACAAATGTGTGCATAACTAACTATCCATGACTTCAACCCCTTCAGGGTTAAGCTGCACTCTATCTTACTGTGTCTAATTGTAGAGACAATACTTAACGGTGGCCCGTGCACTCCTGTTCCTTCTCTCGTCACACTCTGCCCACCCCTGCCCTCCTCTCTGAAATGGATACTGAATATTTTCCAGAAACAGGGGCCTACTTTCCGACCTCTGTACGTCTAGAAGCACCCCGAGGCCTCTTCATTCATTATCTCACACTAACACTACGTAACATTGCGCAAGCTGGCCTGATGTAACTGACCTCAGATGAAAAGCAGTAAGAGACAGAAATCAAACTTGACCATGATATAATTTCAATGAATGTGCAAAGCATGAATACTTCCTGAATATTCATGTTTTTCATCAGGTTATTTAAAGGGATAGTTCAGGTGTTTTGAAGTGGGGTTGTATGAGCTACTTATCCATAGTCAGTGTATTACCTACAGTAGATGACGGTCGGCACGCCCCCAGTTTGGAGAAGCAGACAGTAGTTACTGCACGGAAGCAAAGCAATGTACTGCTGTGGACGGCAGAAAAACGTATTTTAGACACCTAAAAAAAGGTCCACCTAAAAAAAATCAATTCAAGTGTACACTATATTTAGAATATTTTTGTCGGTTTACCTTGCTGGGAGACAGCTATAGACAGTCTATGTTTCCGACAGGGAACTGAAGCTGTTATCGTCCGTAGCACCATTGTTCATCAGCCGTTGTTTATGTTATTGTGTTACTTAAGTTCGGATTCACCAAAGTCACACAGTAGCACAAACAATCTAACCGATCGAGGCAACGTTAGACCAGCAACCCCCGTGTTCTGCGAGGTAAAATTAAATTTTTTTTCAATGGAGTCTGGTGGATTTGGCTAGAGCATAGATGGATACAACGTCTTCAGTTCCTCGTTGAGGAAGGGCAGTCACACGTCAAGGTAAAGTGGTACACTTAAGCTGATATAGATTTTTTTTAGGTGGGCCTTTCTTTTAGGTGGCTAAAATACATTTTGCTGCCAGCTCCGTCCACAGCAGTACATCGCATTACTTCCGTGCGGTAACTCCTGTTTGCTTCTCCAAACTGGGGTTGTGCCGACTGTCATCTATGGATAAGTACCTCATACAACCCCACTTCAAAACACCCGAACTATCCTTTCAAATTTGTTTTGAACAGAGTATCTGGAATAATTGTATTTATGAGGACATGGTCAACAGATGTGCTTCAACTGATACCTCCTTTCTCCAGCAGCTGTCACCATGTATTGATAGCTTAGGACCCTTTGAATTCCCTGACTGTCTGTCACATATCTGTGGTGAAGTGTTGACAGACAGCCAGGTAGGGCAGAGATATGCACTCTGAGAGGTCAGCTGAGTTCAGCGGGTGCATCTGCAGCTCACTATACTGCAGAAAAACCCACAAGAGGATGAGCGTGGCCAAATATGTGCAACCTGTCAGAAAACTTGATGCTTACAAAGCTCTCTTTGAAGTAGTCCCAGCCGCTAGGAATGCTGCAGTCTTATCTTTCCAGTTAGATGCATCCTAACCTAATCTATTATGGAAGTAATCAAAACGTTCTTGAAAATGCAGTTTATCTTGTCTTATTATCTGTCAGTTTATGAGCCATTTTGTCAACCAAGAGCTTCAGCCAAGCAATGTGCAATCTGTAGAATAGCACCACAGTTTGTTTCAATCTTTTTGCTCTAATAGATTTTCCAAACGCTGGATACCTCATTTGGAGCAAAACCCTTCAGTTTGACAGGGCGAGACTTTTTCGCAGCCCAATCCAAGGTCACTACTTTCCTCCGACA
>CAKAKR010062053.1:0-19847 GCA_916700685.1 Adelosebastes latens | reverse complement strand
GTGCTTCGGAATAACAATGGGCCGTCCGCTTCTCAACGCCCAAAAATGTACGACAAACACCGCAATAGAGAGGTGAAGTCCCGTTCCTTCCAGAGCCTGGTTCTACCCGTTAAAGGGGAGTTTTTTCTTGCCACTGTCGCACAAGAATGCATGCTCAAGGGGGATCTCTTGTTGGGTCTCTAGATTATAGAGTACGATAGACTTGAAATAACTTCTGTTATGATTTGACGCTATATAAAAATAAACTGAATTACACAGTCATTTGATCCATTGTTAATATTAAAGTATTTACAATAGCAGCTTTAATGAGTCAAACACTTTAAACAAAGAGTGACTGATAACAGTGAAGCAATGGTGAGTCGAAGATAGGAGGTTTTACACACACCTAATGCCAACAGCCATAATAAAAACAAAGTGGAGCTCTTATCTCTTGAGACTGTTATGGCTCATACCACAGCAGCCCAAACACACATCTGCTGACAAAAATAAGGATATATTAGCCTTCACAGCTGGACTGAAAAGCAAAAGAAAGCCTCAAAGGATGCTATCTTTGTCTGGCTTTAGTGATGTGGATCATTAACCGCCGTAATCTGTGAAATGTTGCTCGGGAGCCAGATGTGGTTTGATTCTAACAGATTTCTCTTTCGCTCTGTTTCTGGCCTGACCAGCAGCAGCCGACGTACCAATTACAGGGTTATTTTTAAAGTCCTGCTTAACCATAAAGCCCCCCGAAATAGCTCTTAAATAACAGGGTGTCGAAAATCAGCAACCCAGTGGCACTGCACAGATGCAGCCGGTGTGCCACCAGTCGGCGCTGGCGCACGCTGAGAACTACATTCCCCATAATGCATTGCTGATTTTGTTTTCAGACTTTGGATACTATGAAGGGAGAGGTTTCCATTGAGCTCATTGTCCTTGGAACTTAACCAACTAGTTTTGTTGTCTAAACATAACCAAGTAGTTTTGTTGCCTAAACTTAACCAAGTAGTTTTGTTGTCTAAACTTAACCAAGTAGTTTTGTTGGCTAAACTTAACCAAGTAGTTTTGTTGCCTAAACTTAACCAAGTACTTTTGTTGGCTAAACTTAACCAAGTAGTTTTGTTGCCTAAACTTAACCAAGTACTTTTGTTGTCTAAACTTAACCAAGTAGTTTTGTTGTCTAAACTTAACCAAGTTGTTCTGTTGCCTAAACATAACCAAGTAGTTTTGTTGCCTAAACCTAACCAAGTAGTTTTGTTGCCTAAACCTAACCAAGTAGTTTTGTTGCCAAAACTTAACCAATTAGTTTTGTTGCTTAAAGTTAACCAAGTAGTTCTGTGGATTTAGTTTTTTAAGACTTTGGATACTATGAAGAGACAGGTTTTCCATTGAGCTCATTGTCCTTGGAACATTTCGAGGGGTTAGATTTGATGTCACAACCACGTTCGGAGCAAAAAGTAGGTCATGTTTACCAGATTGGTAAAATTTCTCATAATGACCCGCTTCACTTCCAACAGACTTAGATTTTCCTCTCGGAGAAGCCAGCTGAGATGGAAAAACAAAGCGGGAGAGAGAAGGCCACCCTCCTCTCTGGCAAAGAGACGTGTGCTGTAAGCATTTTTCAACCAACGAAATGACGGAAAAACCCCAAATTGTCAGCGAGTGGAACAAACGGAGAGATAAGCAACATCCTGTTTTTTCCTTTCCAATTATATCCAAAAATAAGTCAACAGTAGTCCTCAACAGTCATTACATAAAGAAGAACAGTGAAATCTACATAGTGTACAGTTTCACCACTCAGAAACTAGATCTGTTTTGCCTTAAGCATGACCTCAAAGTCATGGCACCACTACTGACTTTATATTTTCAAGTTTCTTTGAAGGTTTGAAAGCTTTTCTATTTGTTGCACTCAGGCATGGCTCAATTTACCTGGAAAAGTGGAATTTCATTGCACAAAAATGCACACAAAAAATGAAAAAAAAATGCAGTGGTTGTAACTTACTTTGTCTGCCACAGCAGGGTTCTCAAACATCCTCTTCAGGTTATCGAGTGGGATGTCAAACCTCTCAATCCTCTTAGCCGCCTGCAGGTCCTCTCTGAGCACCGGATCGTCTGCCGTCTCTACCTGCGGCCCAGAGGGACTACGGGAAACGAAGCCCGAGGTCGCCGACACCGCGCTCGCCACCTCCTCTCCATTTCCTGATTGAATTTCCATTGTTGCAGAGAAACCGTATCTCCCCCCACCCCCCCTCTTCCTTTCCCTTCAGGCTGGTGCTCAGAGAGGAAGTCTATTGTGTGAGGTGAACCAGGAGGGGTGAGGAAGTGAGGGAGAGATGGAGATGCAGGAGTTGCCGAGGTTCCTCTCAGTCTGGGAGGCTCGCCGGGTTGTGCAGGCACACCGAGTATCTGGAGGGAAGAGGAGGAGAAAAGAAAAAAGTTCACAGGGGAAAGTTTTTTGCTTTCTTCCCTGCCCTGTAATTACGTATACACACACACAGAAGCTTATGTAAACTCACATGTGGGCTCGGAAAAGCAAATTGAGATATGAGTTGTAAGAGAAGGCCAAAGGAGTGACGGCAAAGGACAGGAGAAAGAAAGATTGGAGAAGAAAGGAAGAAAGAGGAGGGAGAAGTTTTGCGGATTTCCATTTTACGCAATTTTATACTTCCATACAACTAAAAAAAAATGTTACTTTTTATGAATGCCATGATAATGCACAAGGCATTTAGCGTGCAATATGAACACCTTTCTTGCTTTTGACGTGTTATTTGTACGCCATGTAGTCTGTACTGAGTCCAAAGTAAATGTAATAACTTCAGTTACGTAACAAACATACATATTTTAAGCCAAATCATGATGTTTTGCTAAACTTAACCAAGTACTTTTGTTGCCTAAACCTAATCAAGTTCTTTTGTTGTCTAAACCTAAGCAAGTAGTTTTGTTGCTTGTTCTTTGCAACCAGAAGTGACAGGAGAGGGTGGAGCTAAGTACAACCAAACGCTCAACAAGACACTTTTTAGGCGTAAAAAGAAAATCCTAATTAACTTTCATGAACTGAAAACAAAAAGTTCTAAGACGAAACTCTGGACAACGCCGTGTACCGACCTGTCAATCACAAGGTAGCTCCGCCCTAAAACATACCATATTTGACTCTAAATGGGACCATAATTTACTAAATGAACATCATGCTGTATTGAAGAAGACTTGAAACTAGCGATTGAGACCATAAACTCATGTTTACAATGTTTACTGAGGTAATAAATCAAGTGAGAAGTAGGCTCATTTTCTCATAGACTTCTATACAATCTGACTTCTTTTTGCAACCAGAGCAGTCGCCCCCTGCTGGCTGTTAGAAAGAATGCAAGTTTAAGGCACTTCAGCATTGGCTTCACTTTTCAGACCCGGAGGTTGCCCACTGGTAATATGCAATAAGTCAAAGATAACAGTGTTAAAGTACTTTGGCCAACACTGCATATAAAAAATGAAATATTTTCTTATTTGGTGTAATAACAGACAGTGCTTTATGGTAATTTCTGTATTTTTTTTTTTACCTTCATTGAATGTGTAAACCCAGTTTAGGGGAGGATTACCACTTCAAGTCGTTTCCTTTTATTAGATTTAATAAGGTCAGAAGAGAAGAAAAAATATCAAAAGGAAAATAAATGGTTGATTTTTGCAATCATTATTTATTACAAATTTGGCATAAAGGACTTTGGGACCCCAAAAACTGACGAAGCAAAGCCAGTATCAACAAAACACAAGGATTAAAAGATGGCAATAACAAAATCTGCTTTACCTTTTCACCAACTGGACATAAGTGAACATCTGCCAGCTTTCAGGAAACAGATTAACAGCTTTTCGCCTCACCCATCCTCCCTTTAACACCAGCTTTGGGCTGGGTCGGAAAGCTCATTATTCCTGAACAAATCAAGGAAGGCCCATAACAACCCTGCTGGCCTGGCCTGCGTCCATGATGGTGGATATATTGTTAATTTTTCACTAACCACACCAACGCCTCCTAGGGAGTGTTTTCCTGCACTCTGTCCTGGCAAGTGCAGGGAAATTAACACGTAAAGTTGGCTTCCTCTGTGACTCACATTTCAGCTCTTCTCATCCTGTCATGTTTGTATGGAGGACGGAAACTGACAAAATAAAAAATGAACGAATAAATAAATGACTCGGTAAATAAATCCATATGTCATTACATGAACCAAAAATAATATTAAAAATAAATGTAGGCATTAATTAATTAATAGAATGTGACATAAATGTATATTTCTGTTTTAATTTGCTTCTTTATTTATTTACCTTTATATTAATTCCCCTATGTATCTACTCTTCTATTTAATTTCCCCTTTTATTTATTATTTTATTTTTTATTTATTCATTTTTGGAATGGAATTAATACAAATGTAAATAACCAAAGAAGCAAATTAAAACAAATATTTAATATAAATAAATACATTCAAAAGTTAATATAAATAAATAAATACATTTATCAATTAATTAATAAATAAGAGGAAATTAAATAGAAGAATGGATAAATAGGGGAATTAATATAAAGGTAAATAAATAAAGAAGCAAATTAAAACAAAAATATCAATTAATGTCACATTTTATCAATTAATTAATGCCTACATTTATTTCTAATATTATTTTCGGTACATTTAATGGCATATTTATATATTTATCAAGTCATTTATTTATTCATTTTAGGGCTGTCAAAGTTAATAATAACTCAAATTAGTTTTAACGCCACTAATTTCTTTAACGCATTAACGCAACTTGCAATTTTTGGATGCAGTTTACCATGTTATGATTTGAGCATATTTTTTATGCTAAATGCAGTACCTGTGAGGGTTTCTGGACAATATTTGTCATATTTTTGTGTTGTTAATTGATTTTTTAATAATAAATATATAATACATTTGCATAAAGCAGCATATTTGTCCACGTGTGTGTCACGATTAAATATTTTAATCGATTGACAGCCCTAATTTATTTATTTATTTATTCATTCTGATTTTGTTATGTTCGGTCCTCCATATATTTAAAGTGTGATTCTCGCTGTATTGGAGGAAGTGGGGCTTTGTTAGCTGCAGTCAAAAATATACCCGTGTTATTTTTGTGTGAGCTGAGAAAGAGAAGCAGGGGTCAAATGATGGACAGGAGAGAGTATAGAGGGGCTGACAGGGGGAGCCAAGAGAGATTGACAGCTTAGTTGCAGGATCGGGTAGAAACAAAGACAGCAGAGCCTGAAACAGTCCGTCAGAACCACAATAGAAACATCAATACAGAGGGAGAGAAAGGAGTTGAGAGGCAATCCAGATAATCCAATCTTAATGAATGAACGGTCATGATATATGCATCTGATAGTACTTTGGAGGACACAGTATCACTCCAATTATACCAGTGGCAGATACATTATTCAAAGAGGACCAAAGGTATGTGTGTCACTTTCAGCTGGATCCTGTGTCCACTGAGGCCACTCAGTTTACAGCAGTTACTCACCAGCCCGGTCGCACAGTTACATAGACAGAAAATCAATTTGTATAGAGAGCAGCAAACGCCTCGTAGCGAGGAGGTCGGGGTGGACGGTTGGGTCAAAAAACACAGGACTTGCGCCCAGGAGAACGTTATTTTAACCTAAACCACAATCTTTTCCTAAACCTACCTAACTAGTCTTTGTCATGAAACTTCTCTACTTAGGTTACGCCACTTCCGGAGATATTGTAACCCAAACCGTGATCTTTTCCTAAAGCTGACTAAGTAGTTTTGTCACGTAACTTTCGTACTTAAGTTACACCACTTCTGGAGTTATTTAAACCCAAACTGTCATCTTATCCTAAAGCTAACTAAGTAGTTTTTGTCACGAAAATTTCGTAATTAAATTACGCCACTTCTTAGGTCATTTTAACCTAAACCGCAATCTTTTCCTAAAGCTGAGTCGTTTTTGTCACGTAACTTTTGTAGTTAAGTTACGCCACTTCTGGAGTTATTTAAACCCAAACCGCGATCTTTTCCTAAACTTAACGAAGTAATTTGTTGCCTAAGCCTAACCAAGTCAATCTATTCCTAACCAAATATTTTTATTTTGAAAAGACTGGAGCAGAAATTGACGCGTGCGTCACATGTTGCTGGACATTCGTAGGAAAACACACGAAAAATACGTTGTTGAAAGTCGTGCTGTGCGTCACGTGTCTATGTACACGAATCAAATAGATTAAATTCCTAGACTATTTCACAAACTGCTGAGAGACGGTTTTGCACTCACATAAGGAAGAAAAAAATACAAATGCAATTTTATGTCTTCCATTTTGAATTTCTATTAACTTTTTTTTCCAGTGTTATTTCATTTCAGCAACAGAAAAGGTCAATTATGAGAGAAACGGGACGCTAAGGACACGTCCTGGACTAATGGAGTAGTGGGGATTTTCCGTGATATGCATCCTGATTTGTTGCATAGTGAAACTAGACACACACACACACACACACACACATACTGCTTTAAGTGCCAAGACTGAGTGGAATTCAGTGTGAGAACAAACATAATGCCCCTTGACACAAAGCTCCTCTTCTTTAATACAACAAGACAATATTTCAGCCCTAGTGGGGCTACTGAGAGACTATCTGGTGAAGATTCACCAGGGTAAAAAACACTGTCTGCTTCTATTAAATAAAATATACTGCAGGTTCTGTGTTTCTCTCCCATGTTGGATTCCCTGGCCAAGGACTCCAGACGACTTTATTTAGAGGACAGACTGAAATATGATCCCTCGGATAAGATAAGAAGACGGAAGTAACTATTCTCATTTTGTTTTGTCTACGCTGTCAGAGAGAAGTACGCGCAGATGTCAAATGTTGCAGTGAACCGTTAAAAGATGCTGTCACTGAAAACATGGTATCTACTCACGGAGCCAAAAGGTCCTCCCGGTTCCCAAGAGAAAGTCTGGAAATACAGAAAACACATATCAACATCTCGGCTAGAAGAATTCATGACTGCCTGCCAGGAAAATCTGTCGCAGTTCACCGCACATTATTCATTCTTATTGGTTTGTTGATATTAAAAGGGAATGCCGTACAATCTGATTCCAGCGCTGCTTTTCAGCCAAAGGCGACATTTAGGCCGTTGGAAGCCTCGTTGTAGTTGTACATGATTTACTCTTGAATAAGTTACCCAATTTGAGCTATAAAACTACAGTAATTCATATTTTTATATCAACACTGGCTGTAAATGACAATGCGTAATGTGAAAGGAGTCACTTGTAGTGAATTACAACCCGTAGTTCCCCTCAGCTATACATTTTAGCATTTTTCTGTTTTACTTTTGTACGGCACTTTGTAGGCGGAGGTTTTACTGGCGTCCGGTAGTCGCTTTCAGTCCAAAATGGCGGAAGTGGCACTGATGTTGCAATGGAACGAACAATTGACTTTCACTTCTTGGCAATATACGTTCTTTGGCATGCACAATACCAGGGCAGCCCTGGCCCACTTAAATGGAAAATTAATGTTATTAATTGCACCTGTTTTTACCCCACAAACACAAGCCATTGCATGTTGCTGCCACTGTTCAGCAAACCTCACATAGTCCCACTTTAACTGAATGGATGACATCATCATCTGCCAGGCCTCTAGAGCTAAAAGTCCATTCAAAATATATTTTTAATTGTTAAAAATGCACGTACAGTATGTCAATAAAGGTCTTCAATTATCACGTGTCACTGTTACAGTGTATCCCATTTTTTTATAATGGTTCCACCACAGCTTGTAATTGATAAAAACACAGCTTAACAGCACCCCGTAATTGTTAACAAGAATTTTATCGTCTCGTTGTTCAGTATTTTAATGGTTAATGATTTTCTTTGTTGTTGTTTTTAGATGACTCTATTTGTCTTGTCTTTACCCAGTTAGATGCTCTAATTTTTCAGCGGCCGGGGATCAATAAAGCTTTATGTTATTATCTCATCTTAAATTAAACATCTCCCAGCAGACACTCTTACAATGTTTATTATGAGGAGCTGCAATTTGCTTTTTTTTGGCTAAGCTAATCATTTATCCTCAGCCCACCTCCGCTACTTCAACTACACACTTCATTTACCAGAATGCCTTTCTCAGCTCTCAGAGCAGTGTATAGATGGTTGAGTTGATATCTGTACCCTCCCTGTATGATTATTATGGCATTATAGATATAATAGATAGACCAACTGAAGCAAAAAGTTTACAGTTACACAATGGTGTCATTGATCTTTGAACTCTGACCCCAGTTATCCAGAGGAATGAGGAAAAGTGATTACCAATCACACAAAATGGGCCCAGAAAAGCAAAATATATCCCCAAGAGCTGTTTTTCAAGCAGCTTAGTATTGATTTTCAAGAGGACCCTGGTGCATATCTGATGTTTTGGCACGGAGGCAGTAAGAAAGCTCGGTAGCTGACCTCTGACCTCATGCAGCTCAGTGTGCTGACTTGACTATGACTTGCCTCAAACTGCATGTGACTATCATAAAGTGGGCATGTCTGTAAAGGGGAGACTCGTGGGTACCCATAGAACCCATTTACATTCACATATCTTGAGGTCAGAGGTCAAGGGACCCCTTTGAAAATGGCCATGACAGTTTTTCCTCGCCAAAATTCAGCGTAAGTTTGTAGCCTTATTTAACCTCCTTTGCGACAAGCTAGTATGACTCTAGCTTTAAAACTGAGCCCGCTACAACCTCTGAAAGATCGATATCACAAGTTGCGTTAACGCGTTAGTTTAGCGTGCAATAAGAACGCCTTTCTTGATTGCGGCGTGTCTTTTTTACGCCACGTATCCTGTACTGACTGCAACGTAACACATCCACGTATAAATGCTACAGTAAGAGTTAGTGACGTAGTATAAAAAGCGAGAAGATCACTTATGGTGGGTGGGTGGATGGGTCCAACAAACACAGGACTTACCAGGAGACCTGTGTTCGAGACCTGTGTATTATTTTGTAAGTTACGTTAGTGACATTTAACGTGTTTTCCGTAGTTGTGTTATGTTTTTTCAGTACGTATTTTACCTAGTTCACGTACTTATCTTAAGCCCAACCATGTTTTTCCTTAACCAACTAAGAGGTTTCTTGCCCAAACCTAAGTTAGTGGTTTTGTTGCCTGAACCAACGTTACCGTAAGTTGCGTGGCATACAAATGACACGCAAAAAAACAGCGTACAAATGGAGCAAAAAGGCTAAAATGCATACTCACTGAATATCTGTCTAATGTCGTGATATTTATACGCCTTCCCGTGAAACCAGGTCGGCTAAATCAAGCCTTATTGCTACCAGTAATGGCGTGATAAGCTAATAAACTCATCAATTAGGCCAAAGCTGAAAATGTATCTTCATATCAGATATCACAATATGCAGATTAATCTTCTACAACTACAGAATAACGCCCACATACTCCAGAATCATTTTGTGTACACCTCCAAACATAATAAGTTTACTTCCCACTGGAATATACTATAGTGTACTTCCCACTATACACACTATGATACTTCCTGCTCTCTTTCTAGGCACACTGGTGGACGCAGCAGTCAGGAAGCATCCGATGACAGCAACACTACTCCGATTACTGAGGTTTTACTTCCTACCTCGCCTTCAATACAACACAACAAGTCACCTGATAGGGCCGGAGGATAGTGATGCAAGGTAGTAACAGTCGGGTAGTGAAAACAGAACGTCAGGTGTCTTTTAAGGTGAAGCCGTGGTAAATGCATGGAAATCAAATGTTAATCCCGTGTTAATAGCCGGAGGTAATCCCCTAATTTTGGATGTAGGAGTGCATCTTATACTAAGTAACAACCACTTTATGCTCAATTTTATGGAGCTTCTCTCTACCGTGAGAAAGATCAAAAATAACAAATCAGTTAATACCAAGAAAAGCCTTTCGAGTCTGCGCCGTGCACCGATTCGGAGCTCAGAGAAGGATTAAATCTTGATGTCTCCACGATGGAAAAGCAAGAGTGGAAGCTCTGAGATCATCCCGGGCCGTGTAGTTGGCTTGTTTGACTTGGGGCTTCGCCTGCGGTGTTCTTTAAACAGAGCAGACAGACGGGGATGCCATCTGCTCCCCTGACCGGTTCTCAGCCAGCTCCTCCTCTTCTGAGTAGGAAAAAATGACTCTCTCGACTTTTTCACATTCATCACAGCTGGCTGCGGCATTATACCCCCGGTTTAAAGGGAGCAATAAAACATAGTAAAAAATGGAAGTGCCGTGTGTTGGAAAGTTAGATCCTCTGTTGAGAAATCGCAGGGTTGCGTAGGTCTTTGAACGGGCCGCGAGGTTGACACGCTTGAAAAATCTCATTTACTGTGTGTATAGAGAGAATAACCCATTCAATCTAACAAGAAAGCACACATACATAGGCTTTTATGGGGTTTCCAAAGCAAGGTTTGGGCACCTTTGGGGGTCTCTGTATGGGCACCTGTTGGTCTCTAGCAAAACAGAAAAAAATAGAAGTAAATTCTTCTATTAAGGGCCCTCGGGCATGGATGGATTACTTAAAGGGCCTATTGGGCACAGGCCCAGGGGCCCAAAGCGTCAGGGTCCTCCCTGACCTTCACCTACAAAATGTCTCCCAAAGGGACACGTACCAACCAGGAAGAAACTCAAAATGACCACAAAGAAAATGACTACAAAGAGAAACAAAACGACTACAAAAAAAGAACCACAAAACAACCAGACAAAAAATAATTACAAAAAGACCAAAACAATTACAAAGAGACTCAAAATGACCACAGAGACACTCAAAATGACCATTAAGAGAAACAAAGCAACTACAAAGATAAGCAAAATGACCACTAGGAGATACAGAACAACTACAAGGAGACACAAAATGACCACTAAGAGAATCAAAACAATTACAAAGAGAAGCAAAACGACCACTAAGAGAAACAAAACAACGACAAAGAGAAGCAAAATGACCACTAAGAGAATCAAAACAACGACAAAGAGAAGCAAAACGACCACTAAGAGAAACAAAACATTTACAAAGAGACACAAAATGACCACTAAGAGAAACAAAACAATGACAGAGACGCAAAATGACCACTAAGAGAAACAAAACGACTACAAAGATGCAAAATGACCACTAAGAGAAACAAAACGACTACAAGAGATGCAAAATGACCACTAAGAGAAACAAAACAATGACAGAGACGCAAAATGACCACTAAGAGAAACAAAACGACGACAAAGATGCAGAATTACCACTTAGAGATTCAAAATGACCATTAAGAGAAACAGAACAACTACAAAGAGATGCAAAATGACTGCAACGAGACACAAAACAACAACAAAAAGAGGCCAAACAGCTATAAAGTCTGTGTGTCTTGCTCCACTGTGGTGGGCCTTTTGCATGTCTTTGCCCAGGGAGCCACTGTTTTATAATCCACACATGCCCTGCTGTTCCTCTGCTTTTATTCCACCATCAAGTGCATGTAATCTGTTGTCAGTGCAAGTCTGCCATCTAGTGTTCACTTCCTGGAAACACAGGATCATGAAAATAAAGGTGATGTCATGCTTTCAGAAAAAAAACTTACCATCAGTTTTTGTTGAAGGTATATAAGGTGGAAATGTCTGCTTGACGCCATCTACAGCAGGTTTCTGTGCATTGCAGGGAAAATATTTGTCACTTATAATGACATTTCTGACTGACTGAAATAAAAAGGAGCTAAGAGGCTTTAGTGTTGGCCTTCTGTTCCTTTTAGGATCTGATTGACACCTGCAACACCAGCTGAATGCAGTTGCTGTAATTGAGTAGCTGCTGTGATAGAAAAGAAGCACTTTGGATCTGGGGAGGTTTAAAGGCCCACACACGCACTTCAAGACCCCTTCTCAGGACTGTGTGGGCGTCTCTCTCACTCTCCTTTAGGCCTTTTTCACAGAAGACATTTTGACTTGTCATACTAGGAGAAGCACAAGTGTTAGTATTAGTACCATTAAGGGTCTGTTCAATTCAAATGTCCCAGTAAGCCATGACAGTGTGACAGTGAGCCAGAATGCACAATACAGGACCCTGAAACTTTGCTTTTCTACTGCGACATGTCAAAATAAGTCTTAAAGGTACAGTGTGTAGGATTTGGCAGCATCTAGTGGTAACCGACAGCCAAGTGCAAAATCGTGGTAACGCCGTTCACCTCGCTCAGAGTCCATCTTTACCATAATAACACTACTTTAGGAGCAACGGAAGTCAGACGGCGGTTGACGGTACCACGGTTTTGCACTCTGTGGCTCGCGTTACCGCAGTTTCACAAGCGTGTCGGAGAACTACATCGGCCTTCAGGTAACGTAAAAATGTGAAAGGCTCTCTCTAGACAACCCGTTCTCACTCCCAACTCGTCAAACTTGTGTTGGATGGGTCAAACAAACACAAGACTTCCAACCAGGAGACTGGTGTTCCAGTCCTGTGTGAAACTAAAAGTAACGTTGACTTATTTTGTCACGTACGTCGTTAGTCACGTGAGTCGTTATCGTCAATCCTGGTAGTCACGTGAGTCGCTAGTTCCGTGAGTCGTTAAACATGTGACTCGTCGGTATCGTCTGTGCCGTGAGTCGCTAGTCAGTGAAGTTAACGTCAACCACGACTGTTTCCGAACCTTACCTAAGTGATTGTGTTGCCTAAACCTAACTTCCTGTGAAGTTTATTTTGAAAGGACACTATGCATGTAACGAGCCTATCTTGACACGCCGTCCCTGGTCCGTCCAAAAGTAACGCAAGAGGGGTACCCCGTGCGTCGGTCTCCGATGCCGATTGGCACTGACCAAGCGGCGGTATTTGACGAGTTGGGCTCGTTCTTAGCTAACGGAAACACAACGGTTCTTAGTTTCACAGTTTCATACACTAAAAAAACATAGTTATGGATGTTATATTCCATTTCTGCTAATAGATCCCCCAAAATACTACACACTGTTCCTTTAAAACTTCAAAATAAACACCAAGCTAATAAATGTTACATTTAATCCCACAAACATCTATTTGTACAGCTTTCTTTGGTTTTTACATCCACTTTTTTGAGTCAAAATGTTCCCCGAGTGATGCCAACAGGAGGACAATGAATCCTTCATGTGTTAATTGCAGCAGAATGCAATAACGCGAGTGGAAATATGCATGGCACAAAGTCCCGGCGAGGGATACAGGTGGGAAAAGAAACTTGCCAAGTGAGTAATCTGCTTTATGTACTTGGAAGAGTAAATGGATTTTTACAGATCTTCATTTCAAATGAAGTGACATTTATGACTCCCGAGAAGAAAAGAGCTGGCAGCTATTTGCATCTCTCCCTGCCACCATTCTTGTGAGGACTGAATTGCATGTTAGGCATCACAGAAACCTCTATTTTTATGTTAACTACTACAAGTCCCGTATTTATAATCTGAAGAATGTTACGTCAGCTGTAAACAAATGGTCAAAATGGAAATACAGCAGATAGATTATATAGAAATGATGTAATTCAGATCATGTACTTGTTCCCCTGATGTAAAGAAACTCCCTCAACCCATCCTTTTCTCTCTCTCTAACACACAAACACACCCCACACACACACATGTCTGTGGGTCACGGAGCAGCTAGACAGCTGAGCCATTTATCTGGGTCCCTGGGGAAACAATTACACCCCACCAGGCAGCAGAGCTGGACAGCGGCTGGGAATTAATGACGGGCGTATGACTCAAGCTGAAGCAAAAACTTACAGTGGAAGGATGGTGTCACTGTCCAAGACCCCCGCTGGCTGTTGACACCATGGTAAATTACATTAATTGCTCCCAGAATCACTTAATTTTAGCAAAATAATAAGCATCCCAGAAGTAGTAAATCCATCCATCCATTATCTGTAACCGCTTATCCTATTCAGGGTCGCGGGGGTCTTTGGACTGTGGGAGGAAACCTGAGCACCCGGAGTAAACCCACGCTAACACGGAGAGAACATGCAAACACCACAGCAAAATTGTATATTACGATGATGAGGCCAAAATCTTCAATCACGGTATAGATCATTTCATATCACTATATTGCATGTTTTCTGGTAATTCAATAAATAAATAGTCTATATGAAAAAAACGCATGGTAAAGCTGATTTTTGTGTGTGAATTAAATACTGGATAAAATGACTTGAAGTACTGATTTATTTTTCTAATTTTAAGAACTGAAGTGCAACATGAACATAACAGTTATGAGTGAAATTATAGAGAAAAAAGAAATAAATATAGTCCTAGCCTATATTGCCATATAAACGATATAGAAAATATATATACGATAGACATTTTTATATTGTTTTGATGATGTGCTGTATATTGGCATATTGCCCAGCCCTACTATGAACACTGTGGCGGGTGCAATACGCAATATTAGGCTAAATCATTTAAATAACTTGCCACTTCCTTTAGAATTAACAGCAGAATAAAACATCACCAAATCCGACACGACTCGTCCGCCTTTACCACTTTGCCAACCGCCATTATCTTACTGAGCAAAACGTGTATTTATCATAAACATTTGGTTGCCACAGAGCTTATTTTCTGCCATAATCCAATGGAAAAATCCCATTGAATTTTTTGTCGAGGGAACCAGGGCGATGCGGACTACCTGGTCACTTGCTCACCGGGTGGTGCATTAATCATTTTTTTGGTTTTGTTGCATAAGAATACATCTACACTACATTTTAGACATACATTTCTGTATGTTTTACACTACACAGCTATAGTTACTTTGCAGATTTAAAGCCGTTTCTCACCAGTGTGTTGCGAAAGTGCAGTACGGTAACGTTATGCACATTACATTTTTTCTGATAATGCCTAAATGACGTCACGGCAAACTCACCAACGTTGTAATATTGTTATAGGTCATGCAGCAGATGTCAGTAGGGTCACTATAATCTCATTTAGAAGCTACAAATGACACACTGCAGGTCCCTTTAAGGGACTAGATAATTGCAGTGATTTCTTTGTCTGGTACTATTTAGGTCTTTTATCCTGCAGCGGGCAACAATAGTATGTATTGTTCATATTATTTATTACAGGATACTGTGTGTGGAGTCTTAATAGCCCTCCACAGTCACATGTACAGATGGTTGCAGTGTCCTCTAGTGACCTTAACAGCACACACTTTGACAGGATGTATATAGGAGCCATTAGGGTGTTATTTATACGTTTTCCATCTCATAATAATGAAGACATTGGATGTATCCTATAATAAATGTAATGGCAAAACATAATCCCGTGCCGGATAGAGAGTTATTTTAATGTTTAATTTTTCGTACCCATTGTTCAGATTTCCAACACACCGTGTTCTTTCACTCGCTGTGAAAAAGCAGACCTCTTCCAGCTTTCCCCCTCATGCTTCAGCGTTAGGAGCTGCCACATCCCAGCCCCCACCTCCCCACAACCCCTCTAGCTGCCTCCTCCTCTTCCTCCTCTTCCTCCTCACTCATCCCCCCAACCCACCCCCCCCTCCCTCTCGTGGCCGGTTGCCATGGAAGCTGATTGGAAGGATCACTCCGTCTCTCCAGCACATTGCCACTCCATCCTTGCCAGGAGAAAACGAGGCGATTCAGAGCACAGCACAGAACCACAAAAAAGCCCTTCTCGAACAGCGAGTGAAGGTCAGGTATTAGTTATTGACAATAATAATAATAATAAACAACATATAAAAAACAGAGTATCCAGTTTTCATCAGTGTTTTTTTTTTTTAAGGCTGTGAATCGATTAAAATATTTAATCGCAATTAATTGCATGATTGTTAATCACGATTAATCGGAAATTAATCGCACATTTTTTATCTGTTCAAAATGTACCTTAAAGGGAGATTTGTCAAGTATTTAATACTCTTATCAACATTGGAGTGGGCAAATATGCTGCTTTATACAAATGTATGTATATATTTACAGGTACTGTATTTAACATAAATAATATGCTCAAATGCCCATTTTCCCTAAAATTTTGCGTAAGTTCGGAGTGTTATTTAGCCTCCTTCGTGACAAGCTAGTATGACATGGTTGGTACCAATGGTAAGTTTTCTACTTTCATATGGTCTAGATTCATATGTTATTATACAATTTTGATCTAAACTACAATTTCTTTAGATTTAGGCAATAAAACTACAACTTCTTTAGGTTTAGGCAATAAAACTTCAACTTCTTAAGGTTTAGGCAATAAAACTACAACTTCTTTAAGTTTAGGCAACAAAACTACAACTTCCTTAGATTTAGGCAATAAAACCACAACTTCTTTAGGTTTAGGCAATAAAACTACAACTTCTTTAGGTTTAGGCAACAAAACTACAACTTCTTTAGGTTTAGGCAATAAAACTACAACTTCTTAAGGTTTAGGCAACAAAACTACAACTTCTTAAGGTTTAGGCAACAAAACTACAACTTCTTTAGGTTTAGGCAATAAAACTACAACTTCTTAAGGTTTAGGCAATAAAACTACAACTTCTTAAGGTTTAGGCAACAAAACTACAACTTCTTAAGGTTTAGGCAACAAAACTACAACTTCTTAAGGTTTAGGCAATAAAACTACAACTTCTTTAGGTTTAGGCAATACAACTACAACTTCTTTAGGTTTAGGCAACAAAACTACAACTTCTTTAGGTTTAGGCAAGAAAAAAACACTGGGAGTGGGCAAATATGCTCGCTTTATGCAAATGTATGTATATATTTACAGGTACGGATTTAGCATAAAAAATATGCTCAAATGCCAATTTTAGCCAAAATGTGGAGTGTTATTTAGCCTCATTCGTGACAAGCTAGTATGGCATGGTTGGTACCAATGGATTCCTTAGGTTTTCCAGTTTCATATGATACCAGTATGCGCCCGTTACAACCTAAAAATCGCAAATTGTGTTAATGTGTTAAAGAAATTAGTGCCGTTTAAACAAATTTGCGTTAACACATTATTATCGCGCTAACTTTGACAGCACTAGTTATTATGTTATCATACAATTTCGTTCTAGTTTTTGCTCGTGTTATTGTTTCTCTCTGCAATGGACAGTTTTGTTAGACACAATTTCATTGGCATCAATGGGTTCCTTAGGTTTTCTAGTTTCATGTGATACCAGTATCTTCACTGTGGCTCACTGAGTCCGGTACAACCTCCAAAAAATCGATTGCGTTAATGCGTTATTATCGAGTTAACTTTGACAGTTTTTTTTCCTTTCAATCCGTAATTTTTAAATTGTCAACCGTAAAACACCTAAATCACATATTTATTCATACCTATAACACTTGATTTATGTTGTGTATTCTGCCTTTATGGTCAAGGACATTTTACTCCACGCTCTGGTAGTTTCATCCAACGGCAAACATCACCCAGACAGCTTCAGTACTTTTTAATTACCCTTTCAGCTAATAAATGCAGAGAGAGAGAGGAGAATAATCAGCTGTTGCAGACCTTAATGCACTGCAATAATGTCCCACCTGACAGATATGTTTCAAACAATCATATTTTGGACTCTTCTATATTATCATACTAGGTTTATTATGAATATTTCCTTAAGTGGTATCTCTCATGAATGCACCAATTACAAGTACAATTTAATTTTAGTAGGTCACAAAGCTGTAAAACTAATTGAAGATGCTTCTTGTGAGTCCCTATTATTTTTTCCCCCACTTCGTCTGTGCTGCGATCGAAAAAGAAAATGTCTTCGTGAAAGATGAATCACTTTAACACACTCTCTCTCTGTGTGTGTGTGTACAGTACATACAAACTCAAGGCTAAGGCTCTTGGTAGCTTTATTTCTGATATTTTTCAGCCAAGCACGACTATAATGGGAAGGCAGAACATCCAGGGTCTGGTATTGCTATAGCAACAATGTTTATGGGCTCTTGGGTGGGGGTTGGGTGGTTCTTCTGAATGAAATATATTCATAGTAATGTTCCGTAGCACTATATATATATATAAAATAGCAAGTGTTGCCATTTTTAGTGACTGATTTAGATTAGACAGACAGTTTTTTTCTAGACTAATGCTGTGTCTCAGTTCGGATATTTCCATTTGTACACTCCCATGTACACTATGTAGGCTACTTACTTGCGTAGTGCATGAATTTAGACAGGGTAGTGTTGTCTTAAATCGAAATGACGATCGGAACATTTGACCGAAGTGAAGCCAATGTTGAAGTGCCTTAAACTTGCATTCTTTACTTATCTCAATATTTTGACTTAGTATTTTGACTTAGTATCTCAATATTTTGACTTAGTATCTCAATATTTTGACTTAGTATCTTAATATTTTGACTTAGTATCTCAATATTTTGACTTAGTTACTCAATATTTTGACTTAGTATCTCATTATTTTGACTTAGTAGCTCACTATTTTGACTTAGTATCTCAATATTTTGACTTAGTATCTCAATATTTTGACTTAGTATCTCAATATTTTGACTTAGTAACTCAATATTTTGACTTAGTATCTCATTATTTTGACTTAGTAGCTCACTATTTTGACTTCCTATCTCATTATTTTGACTTAGTATCTCATTATTTTGACTTAGTAACTCAATATTTTGACTTAGTATCGCAATATTTTGACTTAGTATCTCATTATTTTGACTTCCTATCTCATTATTTTGACATAGTATCTCATTATTTTGACTTAGTATCTCATTATTTTGACTTAGTATCTCAATATTTTGACTTAGTAACTCAATATTTTGACTTAGTATCTCATTATTTTGACTTAGTAGCTCACTATTTTGACTTCCTATCTCATTATTTTGACTTAGTATCTCATTATTTTGACTTAGTAACTCAATATTTTGACTTAGTATCGCAATATTTTGACTTAGTATCTCATTATTTTGACTTCCTATCTCATTATTTTGACATAGTATCTCATTATTTTGACTTAGTATCTCATTATTTTGACTTAGTATCTCAATATTTTGACTTAGTAACTCAATATTTTGACTTAGTATCTCATTATTTTGACTTAGTAGCTCACTATTTTGACTTCCTATCTCATTATTTTGACTTAGTATCTCATTATTTTGACTTAGTAACTCAATATTTTGACTTAGTATCTCAATATTTTGACTTAGTATCTCATTATTTTGACTTCCTATCTCATTATTTTGACATAGTATCTCATTATTTTGACTTAGTATCTCATTATTTTGACTTAGTATCTCAATATTTTGACTTAGTAACTCAATATTTTGACTTAGTATCTCATTATTTTGACTTAGTAGCTCACTATTTTGACTTCCTATCTCATTATTTTGACTTAGTATCTCATTATTTTGACTTAGTATCTCATTATTTTGACTTAGTATCTCATTATTTTTACTTATTATCTCATTATAATGACTTAGTATCTCATTATTTTGACTTAGTATCTCATTATTTAGACTTAGAATCTCATTATTTTGACTAAGTATCTCATTATTTTGACTTAGTATCTCATTATTTTGACTTAGTATCTCATTATAATGACTTAGTATCTCATTATAATGACTTAGTATCTCATTATTTCGACTTAGTATCTCATTATTTTGACTTAGTATCTCATTATTTCGACTTAGTATCTCATTATTTTGACGTAGTATCTCATTATAATGTTTTACAGGATCATTCTTTTTTTTATCACAGTGGTGAAAATGGGCTTCCACAGAAAAGAACATAACAAAGCAAAAAAGTGTTACATTTGCATCATGAATACCCTGCAAAGTAATAAAGTGGAGTGGAAAAAAACTATATCCCCTGTGACGTCAGGTAGAGAAATTTGCCACTTATTTGTTCTAATTTTAGGAAGTATTGCTTATATATTTGTGCCAATAATTCTGCTGAAGACTGTGGAAAAGAGGTACTTCACATCGCAGAATCTACACTTTTCCACCCCCACCCAATCACA